>BLKR01002928.1:131505-169545 GCA_011170035.1 Teleogryllus occipitalis
ACACGTCTTTTATACAATCCGAGGAAAAAATTTAAATAAAACATTTGAAGCCATTTTTCAGAAAAAATTTGAAAATATAATTGAGGCTTCGTATAAAAACCTGTACCTTCAAATATCAAAACATCCGTTTCAAACTCGCAGAGCGGTGAGTACTTTAAAATTGATCGGAGAATATCAGTTTTGGGGACAATAGTCTTAGCGTATTAGGCGCTAGCGTTGAACACAGATGGAGAGACGGGTAGACTGGCACACAGTCATACGGACATTTTACCGTCAATTGATTTTTACGTATTAAGGATCCACAAAACGTGGATTCTGCCTAGACCCTCAAATATTAAAATATATTTTATTAGAAATTTTGGTAGATGTGACATCAGCCGCATTTATTTGGGAGTTTCAATTTTGGTTAAAAAGCCTACCTATGGTTTTGTCATTACTATTTTACACTACATGTGGTGAGACAAACGGGCGAACGGACGGACGGACGGATAAATAGACATTTGGGAAATACGGCCACTTTCCCGGGATTAAGGATCGAAATAATGTTAAATCTGCATACTCGAGAAACTGTTCCTGTTCTTTGGCTCGATGTCCCGCCACTGGCCTGGCCGGCCAGCGGTAACCCAGCCACTCGCCCATGTGATAAGGGGTTCGTGTGGTTAGCACTAAGACATCCCTTCATCGTATATACGGGTCTTTATTACTTTAGGGTGGGTTTTCTCATCTTCACACATCAATCGATACTGGGACATTTGTAAGGAAAGCACACAGAGTGGGAATCGAACCTGGGGTTACGCCGTAGAAAGCGAGCACGCTAACCAACGAGCATCCGAGGGAAGCATTCAAGGAACTAATTTGCTAAATAAGGTGCAAGAAAATGCCACTTTTTCGAGAACAAGGCCCAAATAGCAGTATTTTTTGTTAAAATATTGGCTCTTTTTCTGGAAACCGTCTATTTTTCCGTTTCTAGGAAGTAGATTATCCGACCATAAGCGTTGGAAGTGTCAGGGCGCGAATTTAAGATTAGGCACAGTGGATTATTAAACATGAACTACAAAAAAGAAAAAAAGATCGATATGATTACACGAAGAGATGATTTTAAAGTGAGGGAAATAGAGATAGAGGGAGTGAGAGGAATGGGTGCAGTGAGGTGCGGAATAGAATATTGACAGGGAGAGAATAAGAGAGAGAGAGAGAGAGAGAGAGAGAGAGAGAGAGAGAGAGACAGACAGACAGACAGACAGACAGACACAGCCAGAGAGATAGAGAGAGAACGACATAGACGCAGAGACAGAGATTGCAGGTGCTGCGGAAGTTACCCTAAGTATGGTAGTGAGAGAAGGCGAACTGGAGATTAGGCAAGGTGTTCATTAAACTTAAATTACAACAAAAGAAAAAATAAACATAACTGTGCTGAGAGAGATGCTAGAGGGAGAGAGAGAGAGAAATGGATGCAGTTAGTTGCGCGATAGACTTTTGACGAAATGAGGGTTTAGTTGAGGCAGAGCAGACCTCCAAAGAAGAGAACGAACATCCATTACAAAAGCTTCATGTCAGTACTCACGAAGTACACGTTAAAATGACGTACGATAGAATTTAGTGTATTTAGAGAATGAGAGTAAGAGAGAGGGATAGAAAGAAAGAGAGAGAGAAGCAGAGGCAGAGTCAGAGAGAGAGAGAGAGACAGACACAGAGCCAGAGAGAGAGAGAGAGAGAGAGAGAGAGAGAGAGAGAGAGAGAACGGCACAGAGGCAGAGACAGAGATTCCGGGTCCTGCGAGACTTACCCTCAGTGCGGCAGTGAGAGGGGGCGAACTGGAGATTAAGCAAAGTGTTGATGGATCCTTAATTACAACAGAAGAAAAAAATAAATATAACTGTGTTGAGAGAGATGATTTTGGAGTGAGAGAAATATAGCCAGAGGTAGAGAGAGGGAAATGAGTGCAATGAATTGCTCGATAGGCTTTTGAAAAAGTGAGGGTCTGGTTGAGGCACAGCAGCCCTGCAAAGAAGAGAACGAAAATCCATTGCTTCATATCGGTACTCACGAAGTACACGTTAGAAGTTAGTGTATTCAGAGAAGGAGAGTAAGATAGTGTGAGAGAGGGAGAGATAGAGAGGTGGCGGGTGCCGCTGGGAGCGAGAGGGCGTGGGTTGCGAGCCCGAGGGCGGCGGCGGCGGCACTGCGACAAACGGCGGGCGCCGGGGCCGCGGATATCGACCGGCATGCCCCCGGTCCCGCTCCGCGCCGCGTCGCTCCGCTCCACTCCGCTCCGCTCCGCGCCTCCGCCACCGCCGAATTCCCTCCTCTGCCCCAGGGCCCGCCCTGCTCCGCCCCGCCCCCGCCCCCGCACTCCCTCGCTCGCACGCCTCGCTCCGTTCGCCCCGCGATGACACCCCTCGCTTTGCACCTTCGCAGCAGCGCCTTGCCTCCGGCAGCTGCGCCGCCCCGCCCCATACCGATCGTCGTTTTTTAAAAATTATTTATTCATCCTTGGTCGACATCACTATCTTGCAAGGTTTTGAATTATACATACATAACATGTAATACTACAAATTTAATGTGAGCAATAAATTATATAACCATACAGTATACAAATAACATTAAAAGTAACTTTAGAAAGGAACATATTAGCTATCTAAACTTTAATAACATGAATTTTCTTATTGAATTATTTGATAGAATGAGAATAATAATCCAGATGACAGAATTTATGGAGGATGCTGCGTCGCTTTGCCCCGATGAATGGGCGTCTCTGGTCCCTAATAATGGGGGAGGAGAGGGAATTAACAGTTGCATATCAATGCCAGTCTGGAACTCAGGGAACGCCAATTGGAGGGGGGCATCAACGGTGGATCCCAGATTAAATTGCAATGTGGTTGAAGGAAAATATATATTTAGGAACTAAGGCTACGTGTATTTAGCAAAATATTACAATCGTTTTCTGCCAGTTTATGTTACAATAATTTCAGATTTCGAGGAATGGGGACGTGTATTATATTTTGAACGTTTTAGGTACTTTAGGTTCTCTCCATGGGGTCAAAGACGGCCAAGTGTATTTTTGAAGAACCTTTCCAACATTTACTATTTTACTACAAATCCACAACTGGCCTCTACGTCGACAGATACCGAAATAAGATTGTAACTGTTTATGGACAGGCCTTTCTGTAAGAGAAAACCGATGTTTCCACGAAGCGATTCTGAATGGAGACGTTTCTTTTCTAATCCGATAAGCGTTGAAAGGAGAAACTATCACGTGAGGTTTATGAAAGGTTCTAGTAATAAAAGATCTAAACGATGCACTACTCTTTACCGAAACAAGAATAGAGGAAAAAATTTACTCTGGGGTCCGTCAGTGATCCCCCTCCTGGTAAGCGAATATTAAAGTGAAGGCCGTAGCCTCACGGAATTTTCAATTAAGACAACATTGTTATTTTATTGAAGTTTAACAAGATGCACACGGAAGATAATAATAAGGTGAAATTTTTTCCCAACTGTTGATGAATTCAATAATATTTTCTGACATACTTTGCAATTGAGACTTGCCTCAGGAACGACGGTAGCAGCGGTGGTAAGAGAAGTAGCCATTGAAAGTATCGTTTTCAATCGGCTCCTCTGTGCTACAAAAATGCAGATTGAAAGCATTGTTTTCAATCTGCTTCTCTGTGCTACAAAAATGCAGATTCGCGGGAGTTACCTCTCAGTAACTTACCTCTTACCCGCCGGTTACCACACTACTTACCAGTTCAGGAGCATCTTCATAATATTTCTGCCGTCGCATTTTTGCCCAGCGAAGGACGGTTGGATATTTTTGTACGTATATTATGATTTCAGCCTGATTGTTTTATAACGAATAAATATCACCCTATTAACAGGTTATACTGAAAGTGCCTTTGGTAAAAGAAATGAAATGAAAACAAACTACTGGATAAGCTTAAAACTATCGAGAGAACGTGTCCTCCATTCCTTTTGCCAGAGACGCCCTTGGTTAGATGGGGGATAAATATAGAGCGAAGGTTTATGAGGGGCGACCAGAGATGAAGTTGTCAGGCCGCTCACCTTCCACCTTTCAGTGATGAGATTCCGTTTACTGGTTGAGTTTAGCTCCGAGCCAGCATTCAGCATTTAGCATCTGACCAGGAAGTCATAGAAATGGAGTCCTGACGGTGGCGAATTTTCGATATTAGCTGTATAGTTAGATTTAATTACGTTGTTGCCTGGAGGAGAATTATAGCAGCCGGCTGCTCTGATCAGTGGTTTTCGTGGTTTCTCCGATCATTAGTGAGAGGTTGCCGGAGAAATACTCTAACAAACGGTAGCACCATGCGCGATCTTTCCTTCCTTATCCGATCATCTCCCCTTACACACACACGTTTATATGCACTATACTGCCACACACTGCCAGGAGCTTAGAGCTGGGGCGATGGCACTCTGTGGGAAGATATCTGGATGGGGAAAACCCCTGAAACCTATTTGTAGTTCAGCGCCGGATCACACCGTCCAGTGGAGAAGGAATCACCATTTCTTGGGATAAAACATTAACGGGACTAGTGATAATAGGATAGGACTAGTAACTTACTAGGAAACGTCAATGAATCAAACTTGTTTAATCCATATGGAAGTCGTGGTTGACAAAGCAGGTTACCGGCGTTTTTTTCGGAGTTTTCCCTCTTCCCTGTCTCTTACCTTTCACAATCATCATTCAAATCATACTAGATCATCATCTTTACCATCCATTAAAATCATTGATCTCAGGTATGGCTTAGAAATCTAGAGGGTCATAATAATGTAAAGAGAAGAAGACCGAGTAAGATGTTTCGCTACATACACGCGCCACTGACGGCTTGTGTATGTAACGAGTAAGAGTCCGGAATTACAAAAGGCCTCCACAACTTTACCTCCAAATCAGTCGCGCGGAGTCGCTGTGACCCTAAGCCGTTTTCTCCTGTTAGTTTCTAGACCGTTACAGCAGTTCCAAAGGTAATTTCTGATTTCTTTCAGCTTCGTAAATTATGCACACTCTGAGCTCAGATTTTCGACAGATTTTCACGCCAAGTGCATGATGAGTGTCAAAGCATTTGATGACGCTGCGCGCTATGTAGTAATTTACTTAGAGGGTGCAAATTATAAAAGTGCCTTAAATTTCCACGAATTTTCTTAAAATTTAGAATTTTCTATATTATCTCGATTTCGAATTATATGAATATAACTTTCCGCCCTCTCCCCTCACACACACGAAGACGCGAGCATGTAAAAGGAAAATAGTTTTTAATTAAGTGCAACTCATGGATCCATTTTTATAGCCAAAACAGTAACAAATGCTCCAAAGAAGGATCAGAGTTGACTTATCCCTCTAATTATATTTGACATTGTACATTGTTTTTATATGCTTCCAAGTTTAAAATTTATTGAACAATTAATTAATTTTAGAACTACAATTGTGACTAGTATTCTAACATTTGTACTGGAAGAGGTGGATAAGGCCATCAATTGATGTTATTGCAGTGTTTCTGACCAGGAGGTCCTAGGTTCGGGTCCCGACTATGACAGGATTTTCGACACTATCTTGTCAAGTAGGTCGAATTCAGTCGCTATCTGGCGGAGAATTATAACGGTCGGCTGTTCTGATCGGCAGTTTTCCGTGAATTCTTTAATTTCCGGAAGGTGAATTCCGGAGCAGTAGGCTAATCAATGGGCCACGGACCGCGCGCGATCTTTTCTTCGTCTTCCTTATTCTGACCACACCCTTTACTTCTTTACACTCTTACTTTAACATGCACTACACTACTACGCATTCCGGGAGACTGGTCGGGACATAAAAACTTGTCTCAACTGGGCCGGTGTCCCACGGGTAGGAGATTTCTGGTTGGGGAAACCTTGCTAGTGAACGGTAGGTCGGCGCCGGATCTCGCCATCCAGCGGGGGACGATCGCTGTCACCTCCCGAGGAAAAACCTTGCATCATTCGTACAGGACTAATGACCTTAGTAGTTGAAGCGCCCGGAATCACTACCAATCAATTAACCTAACATTTGTCATAGGACAGTATTTCAGTGAGTTGTTTGAAAAATATTTTGGATAAAATTATTTTCGGTATACTGTGAAAGAGTGAATGGAAAGGTTTTTATATTTGCATAAAAATGCATTATTTTTGTCGCGCACCTCAAATCCTGCTTTATTGGTGCTTTTCTCTACTGTATGTGACGTGACGCTGATTAACGATCAATCCGCATTCTGACCTCCAAATTCGCTCTTCGTTAGCGGTTTTGTTCGATCTAGCTAATTAAACGGATTGAAATATTTGCATCTCCTCTAAAACCAGGAACATGCTACCTTCCCTGAAGCGTTGGGAAACAAAATAGGCAACCACTCAACTACGGGTGGGTGCAGAGCAATTGTCGTCTGTAAACATGATGTAGGGACGAAGTGGTAGCAAATTAACATATGTCTCAGAGGCACGAAAACCTTCTGTAAACATTTCTACATTGATTTGAAAATTCTAAATTAATTTTGAGCAGAATATTCAAAATTATATTGTTGTCTTTCAATTATTTATACTGATGAATATTAATTTTCAAAATTATGGAATGATATGTTCATTTTTTTGAAATTGAAAGAGGTATGCTTCAATCGGTGGCGGCCGGTGGGTTGCGATTTTGGAGGGGCGGCATGGATGTCCGAACTATCACATATATTTTACCTCTCCAAAATATTTGTTGAACGAGGAAAACTATGGCATGTAGAGTACGACCGATTTGCACCTAACGGAATTGTATTCCTGGTCTAAGACAACTTTTACGTTCATAACGGAAGATAAAATTGTGCTATATAATTTTCGGTCTTTGATTGTTGAATACAGAACATTTTTCATAATAATATTTATTACATAATACATAGCGCAACGTTTCGGAAATTGTTTGTTTCCATCATCAGGCATAAGTGAAATAAAAAAAAAATACAAAATTTGCTATTAAAAAAAATAATTATGACTGATGATGGAACCAAGTATTTTTGGAAATGTTGCTCTATGTATTATGTAATAAATATTAATATGAAAAATGTTCTGTCTTTAAAAATCAGAGACCAAAATATTATAGTATATTGAAGAAATTCAGACAGAAAAAATAATTTTATTAAAATTATGCGCACGCGAAAAGAAGAGGTTAAAAAATATTTCCAGGAAACAAAACAGTAATTTATAAAATAAGTTGAATGGGTTGGTATTCTGAGCTTAGTAGCCGTGGACTTTGCCGAACAAAACCCTAAAAGAAGCAAGCTGCCCACACCCAACTCCCAGTACCCCCACACTTCAAGTTTCCATAGCCTCTCACGCACCAGCTACGGGCGGACTCCCATAGTCCACGATGTTACCCATTCCAAAACCTTCGTCTTTCGCATAATCGGTCTTTTAAAATTAAATTGGTCCTCAAAAATTGTGTTGGTGGTTTGCACAAATTAAACGAGTCGATTATTTGCAAGTTTAATACTTTCTGCAACTTTTCCCAAAGTTGTTATCCTGAGGAGGGTGCCGTTCTAGAGACCTTAAGGAGCAGCCACCATGGGTTTTATAACTATGTTAAACAATTTGTTAATATTCGTGAGAAAAGAGGTTAAATATTAGGATAAGATTGGGATCAAATCGACAAAAATTGATTTAAAATATCTTTATGAATTCATTACACATGTTTCTGAGAATGTTAATATATTTTCCTACTATTTCACGTATTCACTTCTTAATTAATACTATTTCGGGCGGTGTTAAGTGAGAGTTTTGAAAATATTTCTTCTCTTTGAGTATCTGAGTGAAAAATATACTGTGTTCATTTAATGAATTTATTTTCACAGCGTTGCGTTTGTAATGGATTTAGGATTTTTACATGTAAACTATCATTTTATTTTTTATTTTCAATACTTCCTTATGTTTGATGCACTTTATAACACGTTTACGTCTAAACTGACATAATCGATCACGTGACGCTCGAGAATATTTTTAATTTAACACAGCGTTTTCTCGCGAAGAACAGCCCCTGCTCATTATCTAAAGTGAGCTAAGCAGGGTTCTGTTCAAAGGGAGGTGTTTTTGAGTGAGGTTGATGGAGAGTGGCAGGGAGGGATTTAGGACCTCCCCAGTTTTTGGACGGTCGCGTTTTCTCTGCGATGTTTTGCGCTGTACTCCCGTCACGTCTCCATCACACCGTTCCCGGCTTAGATTCACACTATCAACTTCTTCATGGGTGCGTAAAGGTTGGGGGCGTCGAACCTGTTTTCTCAATGTTGCAAGGCGGAGTTTCATGATGTCTAGGAGGAAGGAATTTTATTTGGGGAAACTTTAATAGGGACGGAAATTTATTTTACTACAAAACCTCACAGGTTTGCGTACTCTATATTCAGTACGTCGCAATGATGAAGGCGATAGGGAGAAATGTTGATTGGGTGTTAGTGATTCCGGACACGTCAACAGCTAAGGTCATTAGTCCCGTAAGTGTGGTGCATATTTTTTGCCTCGAGAAATGGCGATGATCTCCCGCCGGGTAACGAGATCCGGCGCCGGCATTCCATCAGTTAGCAGGGTTTCCCCCAATCAGGTGTTTCCCACTGGCGGCGCATCGCCCTAGGCGGCACAAGATCTAAAGTCCCTACCATTCTCCCGGCATGTGTCGTAGTGTAGTGCATGTTATTGTGTGTGTAAGTGAGGGCTGAGGATAGGACAAGGAGGACGAAGGAAAGATCACGCGCGGTTCGTGGCCCGTTTGTTAGGATACTGCTCCGGCATTCGCTTAGTGTTGATTGGAGAAACCACGTAAAACTACCGATCAGAGCAACCGGCCGCTAGGATTCTCCTCGAGACGCAGGAAGTCCACCTAACTATTTAACTATGATCGAAAATTCTGCCGCCACCGTCGCGAGTGGAACGCTAGGACCTCTCGGTCAGAGGCTCTGCAGTGACATCCCTGAGTCACCTCTCCCGGCACTGATTAGTCAAATCAGAAATATGTGTGTGTGTGTGTATGTAAGTGGAGAGGAAGGAACAAGGAAGAGGTAGGGAAAATCGAGCGCGTTCCTGGGTCCGAGGATCTTCATTCGGGCGGTGGTGGCCGGAAAGGGGTTGCTCGCGGTGGTCACCAAGCGAATTCTACGTGTGCTCAAACCCTGAAGGTGGCTCCACACATGCAGCATTAGCCGAGCAGCGAGATAGTGTTCGCCCTATCGCGAGCGGACGGGATCGGCGTGTTCGGCGACTTTGATTGACGTGTTCGGCGAATGTTCGCTCCCTTTGATGTGTCCAAAAGACAGACACGCAGTGGGTAAGGCGAAATCCGAACGTTCGTCACTCGGCAAATAGCAAGCAACTCATCCACACTACTCGGGATTTGGCGAGCGGTTGCTCGGTGTTCGCCGAATAACGAATGTATGGAGCCGCCTTAAGGGAACGCGTGGATGGAAAATCGTAGGCGAACGCGCCCTGGCTCACAAGAGAGTCGCTGATTGGCCGACAGTCCAGCCAGGCGATCTCTCTCTAAGCAGGGTTCGAGCGACCTCTCTGTTTTAACTTTCCCCTCTCCAGTTGCCTCCTATTCATTAAGCGGGGCACATTAGGCGCTGCAGCCTATTAGGCTTGTGCAGCAGTGAATGGACCTAACTTAAACAAACGTATCAATTAAAAATACAAAAAGAGAGGGATTACACAACAGTAGTATCGTTTCTTTGCGGTTTTTGTATGATTGTGATAGTAAGTAAATAAATATTGTTCCAAATTTTACAAAGTAAATTGTCTGAATGATGACCAACTTTTTATGATATTTAGGCAAAACTATTATTTAATAAAGTAAAACTAGAGGCATTTGCAGTAAATAGGCACTGATTAGTCAAATCAGAAGTCAGAATCAGCAAAGATCAGTGAAATCAGTTTGAAGTGAGGCACTTCAAAATTTACATATTTTACTCTCAGTACCTCAAAATGGATAAGCAACTTAAAAGAGTACGTTTGCAGTTAAGCGCACAAAATAGGTATGTTGGCAAATATTCGCGGCTTAGCCTTTAATCCAGATTCCAATCCGAAGAGTGCGTCCGCCCTGAGCGGGCTTTGAGGATATTGCGCAAAGCCAGGAGCAAAACACTGGGTTTTAAAATCCCCTAGTAACCTTCAACACAACGTGATGGAAGCTGCATAGCAAACAAAGCTGAGTTTAATGTCGAGGGTCGAGAGTGGAATGGTCGACAGGAAAAGCGAAGATGACTGCGACATTTTGTAACTTTTGTTTTCCGGCACCTTTCGTTTCAGCTGTTTTACATGTCCTTGTTCAAATTACTGTCTATAAGTGATCGATTTTCGTTCACATTCAAGCAAATTTTGTAGTATGGCTTATTTCTTGTCACCCAGCACTCTCATGTCGTACCGCCCTGCGCGCGTGAAAGCACTTATTTCTAATTTAGCCATCCCTCCTAACGTTATCATTATGATATCGGTGACTTGTTGTATCTTTTTGAAACTATATTTGAATACTTATAGAGCAATTTTCTTGGATTCGACAATTCCGAATGAACTTTGGACATTCTAATTAAAAGTAAAGTTATTTGCAGATAATTCGATTTACCAAAACTAATTATTATCTTTTTCGATGTGTTACTCATGTGATGAATTTGAAATTACATATTTCATCCATTTTGGTTAAATGACCCATGACAATAAATAGTAAAATAAAAATTATAATCTGTTTATGTTAATAATAATGATGTCTGTATAGTCTAAGAAAGGGATTTTCCAACTTTTTTTTATCCACGGCTCTCTTGACCTAAACAAAACTTCTCCTGGCTCTCCTGGTAACAATAAGTTTCAAATATAAGGACTAATATAGGCCTACAAAATATTCAACACAAATGAGTAAGTTATATAATAGGCTACTAGTAAAGGACTTGACAGGTTCAAAACATCCACAATTAATTAGTAAAATAAATTATATATATATATATATATATATATATATATATCATAACATAAATAATAATCATATATCATATATATTTGCTATATAGTGCGAAAGTACAAAATATGTTAATGACACGAGGATTAAAGAAATTCAAATCTAAAGATCATTTTAAAAAATCACTGCGACGCCCCTTCCGTATGGACCCGACGCCTCTGGGAGACGCCACGCACAGTTTGAAAACCTCTGGTCTAAGAAGAAAATGAAATACTCATCAGATGAGCTATACCAAACATTTTCTACCAAATATTTATTCCATATCAGCGTCATTTTACATTCCTCAGCGTCTCTTCATCTAATCCGTTTCGCAATGCCTTCCTCGCTTTTCCTTCTTTCTCTCTGCTCCTCCGTTCTCATCCATCTTTCATTTTAGTCTCCCGATAGTACGCCTGAGGCAAGTCTCAAACGGGCGCGATTTCTTCGCCCGCCCACACGATGACACCTTCGCCCTGGGCGTGCCGTGAATCGCTTAGGAAGGCTACTGAAGAAAAGTCAGGTCCATGGTCGCTATAGAAAGGGAGATGTGAAGGTTATGCTAGTGAAATATGAGTCAAAAACACTTCCAGCCAATCGAGAAAAGGTTAACGTGAAGTATTTTATATAAAATTGAAAATCCCAAAACCCATTTTTTATTTCATATCAGAATTATAAAATTTTTCCGTTACAAACAATCGATCATGCAATGGCATTTTATGGCACACATGGCACTTTATAGCACAGTCTGTCCTCCCTCCTGTTCTCCTTGTCCATCCTCCCTACCCGTCCTCCTTACCCATTTTCCATGCATGACGTCATAATACTAACATTTATGTTGCAAACTACCAAACTGCTTTTTAATTTCCTTTTTCAAAATTAATTTTGAATCTTAGAAATTTGTCATGTTGTTGTACAAAAAATATCAAATCGTTTATAATGTTGCTTTATTGCATTCATGCAAATTTGAAAACCCGCTCATAACGTCGCTTGTTTTCAAAATATATGCTTGCGCAATAATGCTCAACATTATAAACTGCGAACTATACTGCGTAATTAATTTCTATGTAATTTATTTATGATGCAATAACTAACCTTATAGAAGAAGATGTATAAGAAAAATATCATAAATAGTAAGAATCTGTATATTGGGGAGGGGTATTGTTAGTTTGACAAAGTTGGGGTTCTCTATTAATTGGTGAGAACTGACGTACAACTATCATTAAACTTGGACATTACACAAATGGAAAAAAACATGCCAAGAGACAGCTTTGTAATAATTGAAACGACGTTGAGCGTCATAATTTGTGTAACATTAATCAATTGTTTGTGTCTGTGATGTGTGGAAAGTTCGCGTGATATTAGATTTATTTAACTACCTTTTTTTCAATATATGAATACTTGTATAAATTAAAAAAAAATCACTGAATATCGGGAGTGCGCTAATAAAATTACATAAGAATATTTATGGAGACATGTTTACACTCTTTTAAGGTACATTGCCCTCACATTTATCCTCAGAAGTACGTTGCTTCCGTTCCTCTCAAACTCACTATGGCACACCATTAAATACCACTTAAAAGGAATCTATCCTAAAACCGATGCCTTTGCGAGAACCGAAATTGCATCATTAACTTGTGAAGGCTGCAAGTGTCAGCTTTCCGATATTCCGATTCGCAGAACGATGTCGCAAATTGCGTCGCGTGTAGAAGCAAAAGGCAGAGAGGAGGGAGAGTCCTGTGGCGGTATTGGGAAAAGCAGCGTCAGATTTTTGGCATGTTTGACATGCTTCATCACACGACGCCAAGTAAGAAAAGTTAATCCTTGAATTCTTTGAGAATATGCTTCATCCTTCCTCTCTCCTTCCGTTTCTCTCACCCTTCTCCTTCTTGTACCTCCTTTCCGCGGTGATTGAAAGGTTTCATGTAATTCCCTTTCTCATTTATTTTAGAACACTGGTTAGGAATTTGTTCAGGTTTTCTTAACCGTATTCTGATAACAATTCAATAACATCAGCGCATCTTTTTCAAGTTCGAATTCGTTAACAATTACTACTCAGAAAATTGTAACTATTCCGTTTCCATCCATGGGTAGGCCATACAAGCAGGGAATTAAACTGCAGTTATTTCAATTATTCCTCAGTTTTGGAAACATTGTAAACCAAGGAAGAAGATAAAGTTGAAATATCTCTTAATTTCTCTAACCGAGTTTCACAATATCCTAGAAATCGTATCCCTTATTGTCTGCAATTTTCTCTGGACCAGGCCTGGTTGAATTGATTTCATGTAAATAACATTTTTTATCTAGCTATACAAATGCAGGGCCACAAGACGTAACACTTTTTACGTTCTTCAGTTTTCAAATATTTAACTAACATTAATTTTTAAAAGTATTATAACTTTACAAATAAATATTATTGATACTATTGTTTACTATGAAATTTTAAGGTACCGGTATTTACACGTTGGTGCCTTAACAAAGAACACTCCAAAATTGTCAGTTCTTTAATACACTAACTCTGAATATTAAATATTCATGACGGTGAACAAATGTCATTAGTAGCTACGTGTCGTATCGCCGAACACACGCATGCTCTCTGGAGCTACCAGCCTGCTGTCATCTCTACCACATTTGAATGTATCTGAATAAATAGAAGAAACGCCTAGAGCGGGGTCGATGTGGGGCAGTCATTGGCCTTTCATCAACCCATAGTTCCTCATTAGTTCAACGGCACGTGGGAGAAAATAGGATTAAATCTGAGCACGCTGATTAGCTCGAGAATCGAATTCGGCGCCGATCGATCTGAGCACCAGAGCGTTACTAGCGAGATCTCGTGCACGCACGAACGCCGAAGACTCTTCTGGAGCGACAATGGAGTAAAATTGAAACAGAAATAAACTAGTGGAGCTACAACAGCACAAACGTTCTTGCATTATTTGTAACGGCTACGCAATATTATAATACTTCTTCAGTTCGAAAATTTTTTGAACCAGAAATTTTTACTTTCTTGCCACAGGGTAGTGTGGATAGTGTAAAGGACGTTTAAGAGAAAGGTGCAGGTCACATGTTCGTTGAAACCTCTGATTTGTCGAAAATTGCAAAAGTTCAAAAGTTTTTCGGAGTCTTCTTACAACTAAAATATTAAAGATAGAGATTTTCCCCCTTAATAAAATATGATCCTTAAAGATAGCTTTTAAAATAAAGATGGTGTACAATTTTTCGAAAATTTGAGTACTTTTCGCGTAATTTTGCGTGACAATACGGGCGAGAAATTACGTGCTGTTTTAGCACCACTAGTTTTCACTCTGCAATCCGAACTTAGGTGCTTAGTTTCAGCACGCCATAAATTTTAGCCAGTACACCCACCCTTCTCCCAAATAAACCCATTCTTCCAAATAAAAATAAAGTTCAACATTTGCTTTTGCAATTTTCGAAAATTGAGATTTTCATTGACATTATTTAAATATATTGTTTAAATAACATATTTTATTAAGAAAATCTCTATCTTCAATACAGTAATTGCAGGAAAGTGCCAAAATTAAACTTTTGCAATTTTAGATAATATAGAGTTCAACGAAAATGGTTGCGACATTTTATATGAATTCTTTGCTATTCGAGAAAAAAATGGGAGACGTTTTTAAGATTTTTTAAAAAATTGCCATTTTCAAGCAAACAACAAAACTACTCATATTTAAAAAAAAGTCTATCCTCGTACATCGGTATTGTGGTTTTGCAATTATGTCAATAACCTGAATTCGAATTCCCACGTGGAAATAAACTACTGATTGGAAACCATTTAGCAGGTTCATATAGTATAATAGTTGTTATAAACAATGGCATAAAGTATATATGGGGTTGTAGAACCACTAGTTTAAGGTATTATTATTATTATTATTATTATTATTATTATTATTATTATTATTATTATTATTATTATTATTATTATTATTATACATTGTTTTTCTCGGTATTCACCGGATTTTTATTTGACTTTGTGTCGGGTTAATAACCAAGACACAGGTCAATTCATGTTTCGTCGCAATTTAGGAATTTTCGAACAATCCTGCATGTGTTTAAGATGATCGATTTTTGCATAATTTTATAGGTATATTTTGGTATTTGAATAAGTTCCAGATTTTTATGAATGTTATTTGGTATAACTCCTGTACACGAAATGACCAGAGGAACAATATGAACTTTTTGGAGATGCCATAGTGCCTTGACTTCAGCTGCTAGTTCTGTATACTTTGTTATTTTTTCTGCATGTGCTGTTTGAAGATTAGCTGTTTGTGGAACAGTTATGTCAATCAGGAAGCCAATCTTTTGCTGTTTATCTACAAAAGTTATGTCTGGTCTATTATGGTGAATAGTTTTATCTGTAATAATTTCTCTGTCATAGTACAACTTAAAGTTTGAATTTTCAAGTACAGTATCGGGAACATATTTGTAATATGGGCAGGTCATTTCTTGTAGGTTGGATTTCGCTGCCAGTTTCTGGTGAATAATATTTGCAACTTGATTGTGCCTATAGGTGTAATCTGTATGGGCCATTAATTTGCATCCTGATGTGATGTGCTGTATGCTCTCAACTGTTGTATGGCATTTTCTACATTTGTCATCTATTGTTTGTTTGAGGATATGCTTCCTGTAACTTTTAGTGTTGATCACTTGATCCTGTATGGCGACCATGAACCCTTCTGTTTCGCCAAACAGATTACCGTATTTTAGCCAAGTGTTTGAGGCTTTTGAGTCTACATGAGGTTGCTTGAGATCCTTTGCATGGCGTCCATGGAGTTCCTTTCTTGACCACATGTCTATTTTGCAGTTATTGTCTGTAACCCGCGATGAAATGTCCAGCTGTTTGTTGTTAAGATTAAGAGGGGTTAATTTAGTATCTGCTTCAACTATTGCAGCGTGTAGTTCTGAGGTTGCCTGTTTCTCGTAATAAAAGTTCCTTAATGAATGGATTTGTCTGTAGCACAAGTTCTTTAGATCTATTAGGCCTCTTCCTCCCTCATTTCGTGGGAGTGTCACTCGTTCTATTGCGCTATTTGGATGGTGATGTCTGAATTTTGTCAAAATTGTGCGGGTAAGTCTCTGGATGTCTTCGAGGTCTGTGTCGCTCCACGGTATAATTCCAAATGAGTATGTATATACTGGTACTGCAAATGTGTTGATTGCTTTTATCATGTTATTACCTGTTAATTTGGTTTTCAGGAGTGCAGTGATTCTTGATTTGTACAGTTTTGTTAGAGATTGTTTGATTGCCTTGTTGTCTGTGATTGCTGCTTGATCGAATCCTAAATACTTATATATTTCTTCATCGCCCATTGCCTGTATTGTCGTTTGATCACTGAGTGTGCTGTCTATCTTCTGTAACTTTCCAGTTTTGTCTACGTGAAGAGTCCTGCATTTGTCAATACCAAAACTCATATGAATGTCTTCAGAAAAAGTTCGTGTTATTTCAAGGAGATACTGAAGCTGTCTGTCTGTTGAACTGTAAAGTTTAATGTCATCCATATACATCAGATGTGATATGGTGTGGATAGTCTTCTTATTTTTACGAATTTGGAAGCCATAGTGAGTACTGTTAAGTTGTGTTGGTAGGGGATTTAGAGCCAGACAGAACAACAATGGGCTTAAAGAATCTCCTTGGAAGATTCCCCTCTTAATTCTGATCTCTTTTGTTGAGATTGTTAACTCTTGCTGCCTTAAGGACAATGTTGTTCTCCAATGAGTCATGATATGTTCCAGAAAGTTGATGATGGTTTCGTTAATTTTGTATATGCGGAGAACTTCAATAAGCCAACTGTGAGGAACGCTATCAAAAGCTTTCTTGTAGTCAATGTATGCCAGGTGCAAGTTTCTATGGTTTTTATGTGCTTGTTGGAGAATGACCATATCTGTTAGAAGTTGTTCTTTACATCCTTTATGTAATCGACTGCAACCTTTCTGTTGTTCTGTCATTATTTCTCTGTCCTCAATATAATCTTGGATTTTACTTGTAATGCATGAAGTCAAAATTTTGTACATTGTGGGAAGGCAAGTGATTGGGCGGTATTGAGATGGGTTCTGTGTGTCTCTACTTTTGGGTTTCATGTATGTAATGCCTTTGGTTAAAAATAAAGGCATGTCTTCTGGGCTGTTAATGACTTGTGTGAAGCACTGAGCCAACTTATGGTGAAGCGTTGTAAACTGCTTGTACCAGAAATTGTGAATGTGTTCTGGGCCAGGAGCTTTCCAGTTGTGGGTTTTTGCAATTGCAGTGCTGACGTCTTTTACTGTGATCTCTTGATATAACATTGGATCTATATTTTGAACATTATTAATTTCGTCCTTAATCCAGTGTGCCTCACTATTGTGATGACTAGATTCTGACCAAATGTTTGACCAGTACTGTTCTAAATTTTGTTGATCTGGTGCACCGTTGTTCTCTTGTTGGAAATTGCAATTTTGTCTGAGTTGTTGATAGAACACTTTTTCATTGTGATGAAACACTGAATTTTGTTGTTTACGTTTTGTTGCTTCTTTGTATCGTCTAAGCCTTTGTGATTTAGCTGCAAGTTTCTGTTTCAATTCATCTACATGTTCAGCTATTAAATTTGGATCAATGGTGTGATGTTCCTGGTTCTTGTGTTTTCTTGATTCATGTTTTCTGATCTTTGCAAGTGTTTTCTTAATTTTCTTGGCTAATTTCTTGTTGTTTGGTTGGTTCAAATATTGCGTTACTCGGCCTATTTTCTGTCTAAGATACTGAATTTGATTTTCGAGTCTTTGCTGCCATGGTGGTTTCGTATTTTTCTTGATTGACTTCCCTTTTTCACTTTCTGACTGATCCTTTAATTTAAAACCAGATTTTACAGCTACGGTAGCAGCTGCACAGTAAACTATAGCATGTATATCTGTTAATGTATCTTCTTCTTTGATCTGACAGGGCAAAACATGCTCATTTATATATTGAATAATTTGAACGAGCCTGTTGTTTCTATTGCTGTTGAGTTTAGGAATTCTGGGGCGAAGTGTTGGATCTAATCCTGAGTACTTGAGAAAAAGTTCCTGGTATATGTCAATTACGTCTGATATGTTGTCTTCCTTGGCACCTGGTGTTGATGGATCCTGATTTGCTTCATCTAATTGGGTTGAATTTGGAACTTCGTGTGAATCTGTGACAGTTTGTGTCAAGGGGCATCCATTACTGGAGGAAGAGATTTCTGCTGCTACTTCCTGTTTAATTTGTTCCAACCTTACTTTTGGGATTAGATTGTTTTTAAGTATAGCTCTTTTCTGATCTACAAGCCTCTGATCTGTGACGCCAATATGAGGAAACCTTTCTCTGAATTCAGCATGTAGAGATTGTCTGTATCCAATCATTTCTGTTTCAAAACGTGTGGCTCTGTAGTAGACGCGCATAATATACTCATTCAAGTTATTTGTCCACTTCATACGTTGCCTCACTTTCCCCGCCTTGGTGGTTGCGAGCAGCTGCTCGGGCAAAACACTGTCGGCAGGTGAAGCCACAGATTGTTGGTTGCTTCTTTGGGATTTGGCTGTAGTTTGTTCGGGTGACCCGGTAGGCGCCCGCCTGTTCAGCGTCCTACCACCGGTGGCTCGCATGCTGTCACGCCCGGCACCGGCTCCAGACGTGCCCCGGCGCTCCCCGGGCAGCGGCTCTTTTTCCGAGGCCTTATGACTTCTTAAACGTCTCTCCATATCAGTATGGGTAATTGCCATTGCCCCAAGCACCTTTATAATCGGTGACAATTACTTGTCTTCCACGTGGCACAGTTGTTCTTGCTAACACGTAGGGTTGGACTTAAGAAGACTTGCAGGAAGAGGGGAAGGGAAAGAGGTGGGATATCATGGGGAGTTCGTATTTCACCTGAAGAAGGTAAATGACGAAGGACAATTTAGAACAGGGGCAAGAGGGATAATGAGAGATGGATAAATTTCACAGGAAGGGACAGCGGACAGCTGCTCCGGTTAGTCGCCTCTTACGACAGGGAGAGATCCCGTGGTGCTATTCTACTAAAATCCCCGGTCACCACACGGGATTATTATTATTATTATTATTATTATTATTATTATTATTATTATTATTATTATTATTATCATCACCTGAAAATCGTATAGTGAGTTGAAATATCATTGAAAACAAATAATTTTTTTGAGATATTGTGGAGATAATTTCGTTAGTCAGGTTCGGAAAAAAAGGTTTTAAAAATAAGCCCAAAGTCGTATTTTATATAAATGCGTATGTGGTAAGTAAAATGCGATTAATGTTCCGAATTAATGTGTGTCGGAGTAGTAGAATGGTTAACTGAGATAAATTTAGTGACATAGGCTGACCCTTAACTACGCTAGTTTCATTTACTTACAGGAGACATATAATCGAATGTGTATACAATTACTAATAAATTATTTTAATGCCGGTTGAATATAAATTTTAGAAATTAATGAAAGTCTTATTTTGAGATTTTAAATAACTTTAAATAGATTCATTCTATATACTCTTACATAGCGTGATATACTTAGACCTATTTAGTGGAGAAAATGTGTTTAGGCGGGCTTCTTCTCACTGAATACTTTCGTGGTCGCGACAGCTTATTCCCTTCCCAATATGCAGACACGAGTGTTGGAAGATTACTAGTAGTGAGAACTAGGAGATAAGCAAGAGTCAGTTTTAAGAAGACCTCAAACCATAACTTGGGTCCACCAACAGTATTTATTTTCCCTAGAATAGTGATGATAGTCATGATAATGGTTGTAGGCATGGGTGAAGGCTCACAGGCTCTGCCTTCGCATTTCCTCGGTAAATGATCGAATTTGTGTCGTGTTTTGACCTTCCATTGTAAGATAAAAGCTAGGGTGATCTAGTGTGGTGAATGATATTAAACAAATTATCGTGAATGGTTGAAATGGTTATCATAAATATTTGGGGTATGAGATGGCCAACCTTGGTTTACTCTGCTCTCGAACCTGCAGCGTTTGGTTCCCCGTGATTGGAATCGCGTTGTCCAGTGTCCCTGTGCCACCAAATACAGCATCCATTTGTCCTCCTAAATAGTATTTCAGTCGAGTGCGTTTTATTTCTTTACTGTTTCTGACATATCAGATTCTCCGCGGAACTGCCTGTGGAATGGCTGCTGTAACAAGTAGATTCAGTGAACGTCTGGTGTGCGTGACCGAGAATTAACAACACCCAAGCTTGGCCCAGATTCCGGGCGTTATTCATCTACGGACATTTTCGTGGCTCGGTGCCGAACTGTTGAATGCTGTATGTGTGGTGCAGCGGGATGGGTTTATCTGGTTACGCAGTACAGTTTTACGAGAATGGGACTTGTAGATGGCATCAGCAGCCAGTATTGAAGAGACCAACAGAGAACAGATAGGGGATGAGAAATGAGATAGAGAAAGAGAGAGTAGACAGATAGACAAATAGACTATCGATACTTTGAACATGATGTCAGAACTTGTGGATGATATAAATATATAAAATTATAAATTGAAGAAAAGTCGAGGAAGGGTGATTTTTTTATCTCAAAATAAAATTCTCCAACAGTTCTATTTGAAAGTAGGACCTGTGGGCTTAATTTATTATTCTTATGTCTTTTCTTTATTAGGATTTCAAAATGTGGGTAATACATATCATGGCAAGAAGTAAATTTACAAGAAATGGAGAATAAAAAAAATTCAATAAAAGTTAAAAAAATAGATGCTAGCTTATTTTCGTTTCTAACTTTTCTAACTAATTCTTTTGAAAACTGGTAGCACATATCATTATCTGACTGGTCACAACACATGCTTCAAGCCGATCGCAAGCCATCCGTTCTAATGCAAATTGCACTAGTACTAGAAGTCAGCACCACAGAAAAGTAGGATAGTTTATTTGTGTGCTGTGGTAATGCAATCCACTAAAATTAATCGGTATTGATTGATTGATTATTCATTGTTTCCGAGCGCTACCATGGTCATTAACGCCGAAAGTGTAGTACGTGTTATATATGCAGTGCTGCCACTGAGCCATGACCAACTTCAAATTTATAGGAAAATGCAAGGATAGTATAGTAGTACAAGTCTTTCCCTCCAACTTGCATACAAGTGATCCAGAGCATTTCCAAGACTGTGTGTCAGTGTCGGGTTGTCGTCCAGGTCAGGCAAGACAGAAGCTGAGAAACTTGCAGCCCCGGGAAGGTGCCCTCAACGAAACATTACATTTTTAGAGATATCTTTCGGCTTCAGTGCTTTAATACTTGTGAAATACTTCAGACCAAGCCAAGTGACTCAGAGCGTAGCGCGTTGACTTCGCATTCGGGAGGCCCATGTTCAATCCCCGTGTCTGCCATCCTGACCGGAGTTTTTGTGGTTTCCCTCGGGCATCCAGGCGAATGCTGTGCGGTTTTATTGAAAGGCCACGGCCGCGAATTCGGCGTCGCTAGCCGAATTCCATAACTACGTCGAGTCACGAAGGTTATTCGTTTCGAGATGTCGCGGGATCCTGGTTGGGCGACCGACTAGAACTCCGGGATCTAACGGCGCCGAGACCAGTTGCTCTTTGCGAGACATATAAAGGCTAAATACAAATATACTTCAGGGAAAATTCTCGTATATATAAAATGAATGTGCTCGAACTGGTAATTTTGTTAAATAAACTGCAAGATACTGAATGGGTTCTTCATTTGTCTCTCTCTCGAAGATCAAGTTCATGGCCAACATATTCTCCCCGATGCTATGTTAAAAAGGAACAAAGCAATCTTAAAAGCCAGAAACATTCTACTTCCCAATAAAAACATCGTCGCGATCTGGTTGGGCGACCGACTAGAACTCCGGGATCTAACGGCGCCGAGACCAGTTGCTCTTTGCGAGACATATAAAGGCTAAATACAAATGTACTTCAGGGAGAATTCTCGTATATATAAAATGAATGTGCTCGAACTGGTAATTTTGTTAAATAAACTGCAAGATACTGAATGGGTTCTTCATTTGTCTCTCTCTCGAAGATCAAGTTCATGGCCAACATATTCTCCCCGATGCTATGTTAAAAAGGAACAAAGCAATCTTAAAAGCCAGAAACATTCTACTTCCCAATAAAAACATCGGTGCTTCTTCCGGAACAGGAAAGGGCGTTGCAAGAACTTCTCCCCAGCCTTGGGAGTCAGGGGACGAGCGACGGGCGCCGGTCACGGCACCGGAGACAAGTGACTGACGAGCGTGGCGTGCGCGCGCCCTCAGAGACACATTAGTCCCCTCCCCTCTCCACCCTTCTCCTCCTCCGCTGCCCGCCTTCGCCTGAAAGGTTCTGCTCCGGCTTTCGCCGCCTGGAATTGCCTGCGTGACTTTGGCTCCTGGACAAATGTTCTCTGCTGAGGAATGTCTGCAAACAATTTTGAGGAATGGAACCGCAATAATCACACTTTCAAAGATAAAACAGTGCTGGAGTAACTCAGTATGCAGATTTTATTTATTTATTTATTTATTTATTTATTTATTTATTTATTTATTTATTTATTTATTTATTTATTTATTTATTTATTTATTTATTTATTTATTTAACGTTTAAAACAATTGAAAACTATGTGCGACGTATGGGAGGGAGGAAGTGCATGTTTTTTTAGAGCTTCAGAATCCCTTTGATCAGGTGTACTTATAGATCAAGACAGCAACTACGAAGGCTGGATTTTGAAAAGAATCTTGTTGCTATCTCTGAAACATTGAGAGTGCTGAAGACCATAAATCCAATACAGACTGATTCATACGGCTTTCTCAATGGAAAGTACTCGAACTATTTAGTTGTTTACCAACGCCGCGGAAAATGTATTTCCTGTATATACAAATATTCAATACTAATATATTATTATTTTCCTTTCGTCTTTTAAGTAGTTTATAATTCTTTTTATTGTGTTCATGTACTATATTTCCTGATGAGGAAAATAATTTTCCAAAACATTGGCAAAAAAATTAAATAGATCGATTCCCATTGAGAAAGCCCTGTGAATCAGTTTTCATAGAATTTACGGTCTTAAGTACTCTCCATATTTCAAAGATAGCCACTAGAGTATTTTCAAAATGCGATTAGATGCTTTGCTTTCGCTGCCGCCAATTAGAAATCGTTTTCAATGGCAGATGAGCTACGTATTTTGGCTCATATCTCTTATTATGCCCACGTGAAGGAATCGACCCTCAAGTTTTGAGTGAAACAAAAATACATATACAGGAGCTCGTAATATAAAAAGCTGATCATGATTAATGAAGCAGTTTACTAACGTACACTTCTGCAGTTGCCAGTGCACGTAAGTGATTTCATTCATTACTTGAAGTATCTTAGGATGATGAACAACATAACCCAAGCAGGAACAGCGAAAAATGAGGAACAGCTTTCTTATGCAATTTTCAAGATTAAATTCACAAAAGAAGTTTCTTTCTTAGGTATGTTTACTTTCTGCAGTGACCTACAATCTGCACTTCGGATGTTTTTCTCGCGCTTTATCCTGTGGTCGGGTACCCAAACTAATATCTCACCTTCCAGCCTCCCTCTGACCCACTGCAAAGAACTTTCCGTAGCTCCGCAGGCGAGCACGTAAAAAACTCAATACTCGTGGCCGCAGAGGGGGCTGTAACTAAGGAATGTAAACGAACTACAGGAAACTGACAGATTGGAAACAATTAGCAACTTTCCAGATTCACAAAATTGATGTTCGTTTTACTGTGTTAATTAATGTATGAAAAGTTTTCAGCAATGGAAACAGAGTTGTATTAGAAGAGAGTTGTAATTATATTAATGCAATGGAAAGAGAGTTGTAATTATATTAATGATATATACCTACCAATCTTGAAAGATACAATAGTATATTATTTAGATATTTTTGTAGTTGTGGGCGTGCTTATTCGGCCTAATGCCTATAAAATATTTATGAATTTTATAATTTTCGTGTGCCCACAAGAGGACAATTCTTTATTCTTAGCGAAATTCAAATGTAGCTCTACATGCTTTGTTTAACGCACGTAATTATTGCTAACCGTTGTAAGTCAAATCGCTGAAAAGTTCCTCCTCTTTACGTCTTATAAATTGAAATTACGTTTCGAAGAAACAAAAGCCCGATTATGATTACAGGTTTCAATCAGAAATAAATACTTTTTTCTAAACCAGATAGGCCACAAAATTTTATAAATTTTAAGTGAATGGATACGAGTATTCGTTTCACTGAGAATGATTTTCATCGTAGTTGACTCGCAAATCCATTGGTAATGTAAACAATCTGTAGGATTCTTTAACGCATCCTCCAGCATGTAAGATTACTGGGACAAATTAAATAAACGGTATGAGTAATGTGAAACGAAAGATCCCTAATATCATTTTAAATTTCGAAGAAATAATTCCATTACATTTTTCAGATTAAAATACACGGTATCCATAGAAATTATAATATTTTTGGAAATTGTTCGATTTTCTGCAGCACCGTATTAGTGATTGAGCGACTATTGGTTTCGGGAGCGTCACATACTTAGATCGTTAGTTTCGTAAGTGTTGTGAATGTTATAACTGCAGTGCTCTTCCTTCGCTAGAACCTATTTTTGCCGCCAACTTTCAGCCAGGCTTATGAGAGTTTTCCATATCCAGGTATCTCCCTCTACTCCAATTGGAGTTTTGCGTCAGTCGGGGCTAGTATTAAGCGTCTGACTAATCGCCTAACGTGTGGTTATGTAGTGCATTTAAAAATGAAGTACGTTTGGGTATTTGAAGGAAGAAGAGCGCACGGTCCGCGACCCATTTGTTAGGGTACTGCTTCGGCATTCGCCTGGTGTTGATAGGAAAAACATGGAAAACTAGCGTCAAAAATCCTCCACAGAAACCGTAAGAGCTCCCGATCTATGCTGCTGATGAGCGAACAGTATCTCTGCTGAGCGGAGCCACAGCCATTTACGTGCCCAGTCTCTCATTGAAAAGTTGTAAATATGTCCGAGAGAAAATGCGCTCCGGTAAGTCTTTATTCTCACCCGGAAAGAAACGTTCTGTTCCTGGATTTCGGACTATGGTGATATTGAAAGAATTGCATCACGCCCCAGTTTGATAGAGGGTTGTGTTTTATTTGCACAACACTTACAAAGATTTACAAATTGGCATTTTCCGTCGTTTGTATCTGGGAAATTGGATTGGCAAGAAATTTAATATTAGAGAAAATGCTATAAAATAACACTACTGAACTTATGTGAATTGGACAAATAATTTCGAACAAAATATTTATTGGACGAAAAAGTTTGGACAAACATTTCTGAAAGCTCCAAAAACAAACAAAGAAAATATTACAAGAGACGCTTCTACATCATCTAGTGCAGAACACAAACATGTTCATTTTTTACGCCCGAAATTATTCCCTGGGTGTGTCTGTGTTACTGTCGTAAGCACCCTAATTGCTTTTATCTTGACTAAAACTTTTATCTAGAATGCGGAGAAAAAATTGAGAAAACCCAAAATTGCGTTATTCAAAAACAAAAATGCATAGAGTTTTTAAAAACAGTGATGTCAATGATTAATATTAGTGGCTTCTCTTCCGTTGAGAGAGTTAATTTTGAAAGTTACTCGGTTCTTCTTTATTGTGAATCATGTACCATATAATGTAGGGAAAATAATTTTTCACTAAAATGTGTTTTATCGGCTTTCTTCAAGCACCTCGTATATCTTTATAAGCGTGACAAATAAAAGCAGAGGTTCTACAGCATGGCATCACACTCTTGAGGATTTTAGTTTTCCTGTACAGTACTCTCTATGTAAATGGAATATCATGTTTTCCGACTGTGGCGTCCAAAGACAAATTAGGATGACCTTTCCGATCGTGCCTTCCGCTTGCAACATCCATGACCTCCCTGTACCCGTTTGAGTGACAAGGTTAAGCCTATCAGCTCCGCTGCCGCGTGGGTTTGCGACGGATTGCCGGTCAGTCGGTCGGGGGCTCTCGCTCTGTTTACCCAGCGGTGGTCGCCCCTGGCAGCTGGCAGGCCTATCTCCGCCCCCGGAGCCGTTCCCGCCCCCGCCCCCGACCCGGTACTACCACCGCCCTCGCCCCTGCCACTGCTTCCGTCCTTGCCCTCGCCTTCGCCCCGCCATTGCCATCTTTCTTACACATGTCCCCACTACCGCTTTCGGCTCCGCCCCCGCCCCCGCCGTTGCCACCGCCTCCGCCCTCGTCTCCGATCCTGCCCCTGTCTCCACCACTGCCATCGTCTCATTCCTCCCCACCACTGCTGTCGCCAACGCCCTTGCTCCGGAACCCGTCTCCGTCCCCGCTCCCACCACCACTCTCGCCCCAGCCCCGCCGCTGCCTCTCCTCCCGCTCTCGCTCCGTTCCCGACTTCACTCCCGCCTCCGCCCTCGCCACGTGCCCGTTACTGGCCCTCCCCAGTTTCCGCCACTTCCATCGTTCCATTCCTTCTCATCACTGCTCCCGACATCGCTCTCGCTCCCGACCCCATCCCTAACACTCCCGCCACCACTCTCGCTACTCCCAGCCTTTGTCTGCCACGCCCCCGCCACTGCCACCGCTCCCGCCCTCATCCTGTCCCCGCCTTCGCCGTTGCGCCCGCTACTATCCCACCCTCGCCCCGACTCTGGCTCCGGCCCCGCCTCCGCCCCCGGTCTCACCGCTGCCACCGCCGCGTCGCCGGCCCGTGACCTTTCGGCGAAGCGCCGCCGCCGCCGCTATGCAGCGAAGCGCGAGGGCTTGCGGGGGCGGGCAGCGGCGGGGCCTTGCGGGGGCGGGCGGGCGACCGCCGAATGCGCGGAAGCCGCGGGCACGCCCGGTCGATGGTGGGTCTCGTGCCGCCTCCGCCGCCCCCGCCCCCGTCCCCGCCCCCGCCGCGGGCGCCGCCTCCGCTCCACTGCCGCTCAGACCCGGCGCTAAGCGACTCTCGCCTCTGGCCTACTGGGGAGATCGGCGAGCAGGATCGGAACTGAACCGGTGATGTCGCCTACCTTCCCTATGTGGGGAGATTCAAACAGAAATCAATAACCTCCCGACAGCCCTTCTCCTTCTAGTGCTATATTCTGAAGAAGATTTTTGGGAACCAGAAATGATAGGTGTTTGGCTTTTTCGCCAAATGGGGAATGGTTAGGTAGATTATTCGATGCTTCTCATGATGTTTTTCTTGTCTCTGATCTGGAGGCCCTAGAGTTGGAATCCCGACGGCAGCAAGAAATAACATAGCTTGATCGAATTCAGCCGCTGTCTGGGGGAGAATTCTAGCTGCCGGCTGCTCTGATCGGTGGTTTTTCGTGGTTTGTCCGATCAATACCAGGTGAATGCAGTTCCCTAACAAACGAGCCAAGGGCCGCGCGGGATCTTTCCTTCCTCTTTCTTCTTTTTTACGCGCCGTTTACTTACACACTTGTACACTCATATGCATTACACTATCACTCATGTGGGGAGACAAAACGGGAGCTTCGAGATGGTCCCGGCATGGGCGATGCCCCTACTGGTGGGAAATACCTGGTTAGGGATCCCCCCCCAAGTCGACGTGTAGGTCAGCGCCGGATATTGCCAAGCAGTGGAGAAAGATGATGGCCACATCCCTCGATATGACATGAACTACACTTGCGGGGCTAATAACCTTGGCGGTTGACACGCGTAGAATCACTAATTAATCAATCAATTATATTTTCCCCCTCTGCTTAAAGAGATAATTCCCGTGTAATACCTGTGTTGTACGGAGGTCTTCGCAGTCTGGGTTCTGAAGTTGCATTCTGCATTACTGGATCGGCCTGTTTGTCTCCGATTACGACAGGGAAAATCATTTATATATTTCAAAGAACAGGGCGGAAAGTTTTCTAGAGTTGTACACAACTGTTTGTGAAGACGCGCTACTAATGAGTCTGCGCGATCTGAAAGTCCAAAGTTTCAGTTCTTATTGTTTGTACTAATTTTATTGATTAAAGGCATATTTTAGAAAATTTAACGAAATTATATTTTTGGCTTTTACAGAAACGTAACTTTTAAGAATAATATTTGACATTTCGCAAAAAGTAATTTAAACATCCTTAGAAAGGAGATATTTCGGGTGTTAGTGTTCACTGTATAAAATTGTAATGATTGACATTAAAAGCTGCTGCGATAAAATATAAGTTTGTACTAAGTGATAAGTATACCTGATGAATTAAATAACTATAGGGGAGAATATCTATAATTAAGTGAATTAAAAAGTGTGTGCGTGTGTGTATTTAAAACAGACGGCTCGCATGAAACATATTTGTATCGAAGATTTTTTAACTGCCTAACATCTACCCACATTGCCGTCTACTCTATCAAATTGTAGTATTGAGTCATGTAATTGAAGTTCAGGGAGTTTTCATTTAACGTTATTTACACCGTTGCGTTGCTTTTTGATATTTTTTATCTGAATAATGTTTTTAGAGAAGTAACAATACTTTTATTTTGTCTTAAATAGCATGTAGTTATAAACTGGTTATACGATTTTGCTGTTATAGTCAAAAGATAATCGACATATTATTCTCGAAAAGTAGGTAAATACCTCTCTTTTGCAGGTTCTTCCTTTTTTGGATTATAATTTTTCTTTGCATACATTCACTAATTTTTTATCTGATATTTTTATAATTTTCTTGATTTCAAATATTTTATCTCCTCTTTCACAGAAACCAAAATTTTCATGGCAATTCATAAAACAAATATCTCTTTACGTACGTCGATGCCTACTTCCTTAAGGCATTTGCATGACCAATCATCCGACGAAAACTTTTCACGAAAACCCCGCATCATGTCAAGATACTACCTTTCTGTTCGTATTATCCCAGATTTTAACCCCACAGGACACGATGTTGGCCACCAAGAAAATATGTTCAACAAACCGACGTGCAGGCAATAGGCAACCCGCGAATCTTGGCTTCAAAGCAGCATGCATTCACCCCTTTTTCAGGCGTCTCGGAGACATCAGAATTGTGGTACTACAGTTTAGCACATGCATTATATTATTTTTATTTGCTTCGAAAAATTTCATTAATTACCTGACAAAGCGAAGACTTCTCATATTTCAGCTATCTTTGGCAAAAGCCTCTTGAAATCGCTTGAAACACGACACTATTTCCGTTTACTATTTTTATCTAAGAATCATTTCATAAAGAAACTAAAACCTTTTTTTATATAAGAAGTAAACAAAACGTTTATAAACACTATATCTATACTTATCAATTGTCCACATTAATCACAGTTCGTGGTAATGGTACCAATGTCGAAATCTTCAGCGATACATACTTAACATTTTTGATAAGTACTATAGAAACATTGTATACTTCAAGTGTCAAGTCTTGGCTCTATTACCTTAAGTTATTTGAAGGCATGGGTAGCATGGATAGCACGGTGAGCTAATCCAGCCTGTCATCAGCATCAAAGCATCGCGTGTTGCAACGGTTCCTATGTAAGTTCAGAAAATCAGTCTCCAGTTAGTAAAAAAGGAACCATATCCAGGTGAGCTTGACCTCAGATATTGTGATCAAGCGGTTATTTGCATGCTAGATTGTAAAGAACGAGATTTATCGACGAAAGGGAAAGTCGTGGTGTAGTGTTTTAAGCACGAATTTGCTCATGTAAGGGACGTCCGCTCCCTCGAGCTCAATGAAAGGGTATGAAAAACAGAAAATTACGAGCTTTGTAGAAGCGTAGCTTAGAAATGAACAAAAGCAAACGCAAGGCTTGTAGAGTACGTACGATATAATTGTCTAACCTATTTCTAAAATGAAAAGTGATTGATTACTAAGGAAATTTATTGAAGGAAAACATTCCAGAATATAAACCACAATTCTTTTTGTCGTAGGTGTATACGTGAGTATTCTTTTATCGTCTGAAACTAACAAAAATATTCAATGTAAAAGGAAATTACAATTATATTGAATGTAGAAGAAATAATATTAGAATGTAAGAAAATAGGTTGTGTGAAATAAATGACCACTTCTCTATTAACGGAAACTGCTCGAAATGTGGCAATACGACACAATAACTGATTTTTTGGGTCACAAGTAGACAAATAATCTGATTAAATTGCTGGAAAGAACAAATTTAAAGACGAAAAATAATTGTTACTTATCTAGCTTACTCATTATCGGCATCTAGAGTTCAATTGAAACACCAAGGAAACTTGATCATGTTGGTAGTTATAAGAAGCATTACCATAACATTTTAAAGTGAACTATTGTAATATTTGTCAGACGAATTTAAGATGTAATTGTATGTACTAGGCATTTTAAGGTGGGATTAATCCAATTTGTTTCAGCTAGCGGTGTTTCTAAGGCTGGGCACTGTTTTTATTTATTATCCACTCCTGAGGCTAAGGAAGGCATGGGGCGAGCATGACTTATTTCCTTCACTGTATCTAGCACATTGAACCTGCCTGAGCTTTTCTTTCGTTACACAGCTGTAGAAACTGATCCGATTGTATTAGAAAGTTACAGTTCTATTTTTCTTCCGACTGGGAATCGAACCCGAATTTGCACCACGGAAAGGTTAACACGCTATCCACGAGCCATCCGAGGATCTTAAAGATGTAATTCAAGCCTTTATATTTTTCATGACCAGTCTCGTTGAACGCAGTGTCTTGGAGCACAGTCCATGTACGAGGAACCGAAGTCTGCTAGTCCAATTTTAAGTAAGGGTATTTTTACTTTCGGATTGTGACCGTTTTTACATTATGATTTTGTAAATGTTGATCAGAACGTAAGAGTGCGTGAAAAGATGCCAGCAAAGTTGAATACATATTTAAATGGTGCAACTTCATGAAACAGTACAGAGCTGAGACGTATATATGCGATGCCAGGATGTAAATGTTAATGATGCACTACGGTAAAATATTGAAAAGAAGGGCAAAGGAATTCAAGATTCATTTAGAGCAAAGATTAGTGTATTCCATTTGAAAGGAGGAAATTGTGCACATTGTGCCGATGTTTAGAGATTCTGTAATTAAAAGTGATGAAGTTCATTAAGCATGGTCTTGTTCCTCAAAAAATCAACATTTTAGTACCAACTGAAGCAACTATAACCGAGTTATCGTTCATCCTGTTAATCTATTCGAACATTTTAAACTTGTGGTGAAACGAATACATTTCGGATAAAAAGGGAAAGATTAGTTAAAGAAAAAGCGACGACAAAAAGATAAGGATACACTACTATTGTGATCACTTACTCAGGTAAGGGGAGAGCATAAAGCTATAAACTTTCCTCCTTACCTACTCGCAAACATAAGTATAACACTAATTCACACTAAACATATTTCTTAGGCTATTGCTAATTCACAATTTAGTGATGTGGGAGAGGTGTGAGGAACAATTTTGTGCTCTTTCTAAGATATTTCCTCGAAGTTGCGTTTATGACCTTGAACCCTATTGCAATGACCGTGACCTTCCCTTAGAGAACCTTTCGTGTTCGGTGGTGAGCACGCGAGGACGTTTGAGAAAGACAAAACCTGGATGTCGAATCAACATTGGTAACTTGTGTCTGTATCAAGGACAGAGAACTAGATCTGAGCTAGAAATAAAAATGTAGAAACAAAACCCCCAAAAGTATTAACTTAGCACTAAATGTCCTCCACATCATAAAAAAATTGTAAACATGTAAAAGCATGATCTTGAAAACTGAAAATTATTACGATAATCTATATATTTTATACAATTATTTTTCGTAAATTGTAACGAAATGAAATTCAACACTATTCTAAAATGTATAATTTACCCATTTAATATTTGAAAAAACAAATAGGTTAAAGAAGTACAAAATATGAAAATAGTTTTGCCAATAACTGATCAATTGTATGTAGGGGTGCAATGTACTCGTACACCACGGCTTTAGCGTTTTTTCAAAAGTTTGCATTGGCTATTTATGAATATATGCAGATACTTTTTCTGCTGCCTCCTCTGTTCGAGTTGGCCTAGGGGAGAGGAGAGTCTGTTGTCATGTAATGAAATTATTTGGTTGCAGGTTCAATCAGTTACTTTCAAACAAATTGCATTTTGATCCTGTATATCGTCTTATTTTGTTTTTGATTGTTAATTTTTAATGTATTTGCAACTGAGACTTGTCACTTATAAATAATTATTTATATAAAAGGCATTTTCTTCCTCATTATTATTCAATTAAATTATTTCAGTATTGGATCTAAAAGGATAAAATTGAGAATTACACATACTTCTGAGCGGATTGGAACTCACTTTCAGCCAGCTCCAAATTTCTCTGTGAACCCTGATCTCCTAATAGCACAACACTTTTCATCTTAATACCTCTAATGCCTCACTATTTTCCTTCTGAGGCTCGATTTATAAGCTACATTTGCGCTCGTTTGTCAACGTTCTCCTTCTCGTCTGCTGACCCGGTAACATTTGTGTCTGAGAGCAGCGTCCTCGCCGGTCGTCCGGCCGTCACGTTACACCGCCACTTTTTCGTGTCAACTTTTGTTTTGCTCGTGGGGCTGAGTGTCACTGCAGTGTTTGGAGGTTGCCGCCGACACCATGCCGTGCCGCAGAGGGCTCCGGTGCTGGGCGGGGCTGGGTGAAGTGGCGGAGAGAGGTGCTTCGCGCGCTCTCTCGGTCGAGTGAACATCCGCGTTAATTACACAAATATCCCGACGCCGCGTTGGCCGCTCGCAATATTAGAGGGTCACGACTCGTGGCCTGCTCCACGGGTAAAGGGCGAACGGCGTTTTAGAGGGCCTCGACCGCGGCCCCCTGCGGCCGCTCTCTTCTTTCGCTCTCTCTCTCTCTCTCTCTCTCTCTCTCTCTCTCTCTCTCTCACACCAACACTCCCCTCGACTTCTAGCGACTGACTGCTCTGATCGGTAGTCTTCTTTTGTTTTTTTCGATTAACACCAGACAAATGCCGGAACACAAACCGGCCACGGACCGCGTGAGATCTTTCCTTCCTCTCCCTTGTCCTTTCCTCACACCTTATTATATACACTTGCACTAACGTGCCCTACACTACCACACTACACTGCCACACACACCACACTACACTACCGGGAGACCGCTCGGGTGTGCTGAGAGCGTGTTACGGCTGATGCGGTGCCCCGCTAGTGGGGAAAAAATCCCATTACCCGACATTCACTACACTTACGGGATTAATGACCTTACTTGACGCGCGCGGAATCACTAATCTATTAATGAAATTGACTCCTCCTTCTCCTTTGCTTTCTCTCTCTCCCTCTCTCTCTCTCTCTCGATCTCTCTCCACGCACCCTTTGTCTCTAAATTCCCTTCTCCCTCGCCCTGGTTTTCCTAGCTCTCTTTCTCCATCTTTATCTTTCTTCCCCGCCCTCGTTTGCCTTCCACATATTCGATCACTATCACTACCTACCCTCATCTACCGATATGTTGTTTGCGTTTATCACTCTACTACATCTACAAGCTCATCACATCTCACTTCACTTGTCACAGCTATCACGTCTGTCATCTCTGTCTCTTCTATCACGTTCATCACTCTTTCCACATCTACCTACAGTACAACATCGTTGACTAGGAGTTTCTATGATTGCCATCTAATGATGAATTTTCGACATAGTAGCTCCATTGCAGGATCAAATTCAAACACTGTGGCGGAGAATTCCATCGACCGGCTGCTCTGATGGGAAGTTTTCCGTGATTTCTCCGATAAATATCAAGAGAGTGGTGGTCCAACACCCTAATAAATAGGCCACGGTTCGCCCGCAATATTTCCTTCCTCATTCATTTCCTCTCATTTCCCTTCACTCACACAGTTACAAGCACTACACTGACACACATTTCGGAAATTTATTGTGTCTCGCTGTGAGAGAATCCTGCAGAGGAAACCCCGCAAGCTGACGAGTAGGTCGGCGCCGGATCTCACGTTCCAGCATGGTAGGAAGACCTCCATCTCTCAGGATTTAACACTTATGACGTAAAAAGAAGCCTGCCCTAAATCAATACCCCTTAACTCACTCTCGCCTCCGTCCCTGCCCCTGCCACCATTCCCATCAGAACCGCATCCTCCATCGCCAGCGCAGGGAGAAGAACGCCCCTACGAGGCGACGGCTGTCCGTTGCGGAGCATATGCAAATCGGAGGAAGCGGCTTTATTTGCAGGAGATGAATACAGATGAGTGACACGCCCCACAATTCCACTGTGCGTGCGCGCAGCGGCGGCGCCTGGCCTGGTGCCCGCGCGGCCGTCAGACCTCTTCCGCTCCGGCTACGCAGCGCCCCGGCCGCGCTTTAGGGACTGCCAGCCACATCTTGGGCGGCCGCGCGCCCACACGCGAAGCCGACGGGGAGGGGTTTGAACACACGTTCTTGTTTGTGGAGGAGCCCCTTTCTTCATTTCTTTACTTGGCTAACCAGGCGAGGTGGTTTAGTGCATCAACTGATGTGGTTAGATTACCTCTGGCTGGGAGGTCCTAAGGTTCCCGTTTCGACGTTGACAGGATTTTTGACACTAGCTAGATAGCTATTGTCAATGACTGTCTGGAGGAGAATTATAACGGTTGGTTGCTCTGTTTTCTGTGGTTTCTTCGTTAAATATCAGGGGAATGTCGAAGGGTACCATAACAAGCGGACCCTTACTTACACACACGCACACACGCACACGCACACGCACATTTAATACACTTCTACTCATACCGGGAGATCAGTTGGGAGCTTAGAACACATGCCCTGCTGGGGCGGGGCCCCGCTGGCAGGAGAAAACCTCACAAGCCGACGTGTAGGTTGGCGTATTTCAGCGGAGGAAGGAAATAAACTCCTCTCGTGATAAAAAACATACACTACACTTACAATAATGACTTTTGGAGTAGATGAGTCTGGAAATTTGAAATAATAAATCAGTTTACAGGGCTAAGTCACAACACTTGCCGTTGTAGTGTCTCCGATCTGTAGGGCCTACGTTTCGAGTTGCGACGAAGACGGATTTTCGACACTAGCAATGTAGCTAGATCAAATTCAACTGCTGTCAGGTGGAGAATTCTGGAGATGGACTGCTCTGATAGTTTTCCTCCCGTGATTTATCCGAAATATTTCAGGTGAATATCGGAGTTGTAATCTAAAAGAGCAGGCCATGGATCGTGCTGCAATGATTTCTTCTTATTCTTGCATAACACGTTGGGAGCTTAGAGCTTGTCTTCGATGGGGGAGGCACATGGGGAGTAACACCATGCTAGTGGAAGTTTAGGTCGATCCGGGGCAGGACACCACCTCCTCCCAGATTTAACATGGATTGCGTGGGACTAATGACCCAAATAATTGTTGCGCCTGGAAACACTAAACATCCACTTGCTAATTGGGATGACTGAATTAAAAAAAAACTTTCTATGCGTGCATGTGAACTGCACTTAATGTTAATTATGATGTTTTTAGTCTTTCAATATATAACATAGAAGTACATCTAACATAGAAGAAAAATGTATTTTTTAGATATATTTACTTCCTGTTCATTTTTATACAATTTTTCAGGATGTTGAATAAAATTATACAGCACTTTTTGGACATGCCAGAATTCATATATTCATAATTATGGGTAATTAAAGGGGTGAAATTTATCTTTGAGGATGCAGGAACGAATTCGTCTTATGTGATAATTTTTCCCAGATCTAAATGTTGTAAAGGAAGATAATTTGTTAAAGAGTTGAATAAATTAGAAGATATATTAGTGATAAATGTCTTAATTACTTCTATTTGTATTTCTTTATGTATCTGTTTGTTGGACATAAACCATTCAGCCTTCAGAATTCTTCGTAAGTTATATTTTGAATAGTTTGTATTTTCTTCACGTTTGACGCAGATGCATTGCACCAATTTGGGCATGCGTATGTAAGTGATAGCCTTATCTTGAAAATTGATATACCACAATTTATTTGTAATTTTGAAAATTTAATTGTTAAGGGGTATAATTTTATCTTTGTTGTTATGTTTTATTGGCAATATTTTGAATATGTGTTTTCCACGTTAATCGAGGTCGAAATAGAGTCCTAAATATTTAATTGGAATATGATTTTCTATCCAGGGTATACTTATATTATTTATTGAAAACTAATGGAGATAGTTTCGAACCTTGAGGAATTCCTGAAAAGATACGACAAGAAGTAGAATAAGATGAGTTAATTTTGACACAAAAATTACGATTATGTAGTTTTTTATTATTTTGAATAAATATATGGGAATTTCTATTGAATGTAATTTAAATAATAATCCAGAATGCCAAACTTTATCCAACGCTTGATAAATATCAAGGAAAATTTTCAATTGTATGTTCCTTTTTATGAAAGTTTTGAGCTATTAATTCAAGAACACCTAGTAATTGGGGAGAAGTCGAATAATGAGAACGAAAACCAAATTGGTAATTTGGAATAGCTTGTATTGAGTTAATATAGGATAATAGACGAGAGCGTAATAGTTTTCCAAAAATTTTAGATAATGAAGAGAGACTAATAGGTCTGTATTTTAAGGGTAGATGAGGATTCTTACCTGGTGTACATATGGGGATAACGTAGGCTTATTTCTACGATTTTGGAAAATAAGAAATACGATGTATTGAATTGAATATATTTGTTAGTTTCGATTGAATTTGTAAATTAAATTCTTTTATCATTTTATTTGTAATAGAATCATAGCCCGAAGTTTTATAAATATTCAATTTTTGTGTTTTTTTTAACTTCTACAGAAGAAATACATTTTATTTTTGAAGGGACTGAATAAAATGGAGAAGAGGAAAGATTGAATTTCGTTATTAAAAATTTGATCTATTGTAGGGTTTGGTGTAAAAGACTTTTCTAATTGATTTGCAATTAAATTTTATTTCTGAAAATCGGTATAGGCAGATATATTGACTAAGTTTCTGATTTTATTGATTTACGTTCATCAGTAGGTTTCTAAGAACTAGTAATTATAGGGTTTGATATTTATAAATAGGACTGAACATCTCATTACAGCTGTGATAGAAAGGTGCATGTGCTTAGTGAAGAAATGCCCGTTTCGCTCTTGAGTGGCGAATTGTCTCTAGATAAAATTGGCACACCCATTTTGTCAGGTTAGGAAAACCTTTCGAAAAGGCGCTTTCACGAGGTGTTGGCCCTTGCCTACACGTGCCGACATTGTGAAAGTTGCGCATTTGGGACCTAAATAGTTTCCAGGCGAATTCCTCTGCGTACCTGCTTTCTCGTGTGCGAGCAGTCGCCCGCTCTGGGATTCGAGGGGTGGATGAAATGATCTGCTACCATAGTACATGTAAATAACAGGCGACGCTTTGTTTGCGATTGGAGTCTAACTGAAGGTGATGCAATATTTGTTTGATTAATTGTGTTGTATATTTTCAGTTTTTTCATGCTCTTGTGAATGTAGTATAGAATAAATATAGTACCCACAGATTTCATTATTTTATTACTCTCTCGTATACGTACGTATATACGTAGTAATATACGTAGTAATATACGTAGTAATATACGTAGTAATACACGTAGTAATACACGTAGTAATACACGTAGTAATACACGTAGTAATACACGTAGTAATACACGTAGTAATACACGTAGTAATACACGTAGTAATACACGTAGTAATATACGTAGTAATATACGTAGTAATATACGTAGTAATATACGTAGTAATATACGTAGTAATATACGTAGCAATATACGTAGCAATATACGTAGTAATATACGTAGTATAGAGAATGTTATGTATTGCTGCGCGAAGAAACGTCGGATTTTCGGCGAAAAAATTCTTTGCCTGGCTTTGGTGACGAAAAAGTGCATAAAACCAGTTGCTAAATTAAGAGAAATAATCCTCTAACACGTGCTGTAGCCAGAATCCCTGTTTTGTGGGTCCTTGATGCCGAAAAACCAATTGGAAGCAAAACGTCAGTCCGTCCATCTGTCCGTCCGTCTGTCCGTCCGTCTGTCCGTCCGTCTGTCCGTCCGTCTGTCCGTCCATCCGTCCGTCCGTCCGTCTGTCCGTCCGTCTGTCCGTCCGTCCGTCTGTCCGTCCGTCTGTCTGTCCGTCTGTCCGTCCGTCTGTCCGTCCGTCTGTCCGTCCGTCTGTCCGTCCGTCTGTCCGTCCGTCTGTCCGTCCGTCAGTCCGTCCGTCTGTCCGTCCGT
>BLKR01002929.1:0-169450 GCA_011170035.1 Teleogryllus occipitalis
ATTTTTATTTCTTATTTCTATTATTATTATTATTATTATTATTATTATTATTATTATTATTATTATTATTATTTTACATTTCAACAGCACTTATAATTCTGGCTTAGTCTACCTCTGAGAATAGACTGAGATTTTTTCTTGATCAGTGGGGGACGATGCATTGGAGGATGGGTGATCAGCCTATCGTTCGACTCTAAGAATGGGGAACGAAGACAGAATAAGGAAGGAAGAATCGCATGCGGTCCGTGACCCGTTTTGTGGGGTATTGCTCCGGCACTCGCCGGGAAGTTATCAGGAAAACCTCGGAATCCACTGATTAGCGCAGTCGGCCCATAAATTCGATTCGGCAGACGACAAAAACTCGTCGATGTTAAACCCATCACGCAAATTTGTGATACCAGGCAGCGAATCAACCCGCGTGTTCCCAATCAACAGTAGGCTCAGCCAGAAAATCGTCGCCTTGACACACGCCGCTATCGGTGTTGGTGCTTGTTAATTCTGTCTTTGCATTATGTTGGTTTGCCAGCATCATTCACTGCGGGGAATATGATCAACTAAAACCGTCCACTTTTTCATTAGAGCTGTCCGTGCATAAGAAATCCACATGTTATTCATTATAGGTGCCTGTGAATTATACTGACAGAAAATTGTGTAGACCGTTATCATTTCTTGCAGTTTGGCGCCTTAGATGTCCTTTCGAAAATTTCCGTTTTCGAGGAAAGAACTGCCTTTTTTGCTGCTTAAGTATTCGCAGCTCAACGCATCGTGACGCGCGCTGCAGCTGTGCGGCGTTTGCGGGTGGAAGAGGGGGGGTGGGTCGGCAGCGACAACTTCCAGCGCGGTGGCGTAATTTTGCAGCTGAGGGTCGCCTTCTCGCCTGTGTCACGGCCGCCACGCTAAGGGTCGTATTTATGAAGCTCTGCTAGCAGAGCTCTTAGGGGCCTGCCATCTGGGGGCTTACTAGGAGGACAAGGGGCGACTGGAATTGCCTGGGAGCCGTTCATAAATCGCAAAACCGAACACTGGCAGCCTGCTAGGCCTGGCAGACCCCTGGCTGAGGTTTATAAATACGGCCCTAAGTTGCTATCAACCTGACCTTTCTCCTCAACAATCCAATCCAATTCAATTCGCAGCGACCTTTGAGGAGATATCTGGAAAGGGAAATCGCCCGAAAGCCGACGTGTAGGTCCGCTGTTCTCATCACCCAATGGTGGAGGGACGTCGTCACCTCCAGGAATAAAGCATTTATTACGCCATAGATGCTGAAGACTCCTTGCCGTTGGCATGCCCGTAAACACCAGTCAATCGTGGTACCGAGAGGGTCCGAAAATTTGAATTTCGGGGCTGGAAGTAGCAAAGTCGTAGAGATTACTCGGAAATGAAAAGATTCGATGAGAAATCGACCACACTAAACCTTCTCCTTCTATTCCTTCTTCTTCTCTTCTTCGTCTTCTTCAGATTCTTGCTTTATCGGCAGATAGACTGTTAGTAACAAACCTTAAAATAATGTGTCGCATTGCCATAGAGTGGGAACTCGCCAATATTCTTGCTTGTGCCGGCTTAATTCGACCAAGTATTCTGGATTTGTAATTGGTATAACGCGTTCAAAAGTACTGTATAAAAATATTACATAGTATTAAAAAACAAAAAAATTGTCGGATGACTGAACTTCATGAAATTACCTTCAAAATAACAACATTAAGTATAAACTAACAAAAATAGTCCCTTGCAAACATTGCGACTGATTCATTCAATTCAAGCATTCCTTACCAAATATCTCCATTAGCAAGTGTATTAAGTAATTACAAGAACAAACATTACAAACCAACAAACTGTGAGTCATCCATGACGATGATAAAGGGAATTCAATAAGCATAATTAATGTGTGTACAGGATCAACTAGCATTCAGAGTAAATATCCATGTATTTCTTTTGTAGTCGCTGTTGGTAAATGAAAAAAATTGTAAGATTAGAAACACGTGTTATAGGTTAGGTTAATTGCTTTTGTAGAGTCTAAATGATATATTTGTATGTAAATGTTTCAATTTGAACCACCATTTTCCTGTCGATTCCTATTCAAACGTTTATATCAACTACTTCCAAATCAATTAGTCTCGGATTGTGTCTTGTAATCACGCCAGGGAAATAATAGCACCGTCGAATCGATATAAAGGATCATACAAGAGACAATACAAAACAATTAGTTGAAAAAAACAATTTCATGTAAATTTCTATCAAGCCCTTCTTATGCAACTAGAGAAAATCAAAAAAGGTTTATTTTATCATTGGAATGAAACAAAATGTCTATAAAACTATGAGAATTAATATAAAATTTTGTTTAAATTAATATAGAATATCAACAATGTAATTGAAATAAATCTGTAAATAAATATTGTCAACATCATCTCGCTAAATGGTAACGCTTTCAAGAGTGTTTCCATAAATTTTTCTTGCTTCATGGAGTAAATACGGTTCGTAGATTTACATCTGAAAAATAAAGATGCATATAATGTTGAATTCTGTGCATTGATTTAAGAATCTGCGGAAAAAATAGTTTTGTTTAAAGTGAAGAGTTTTGAATTTTTATTCACGCCAAAAATAACAAAAATTTATTTATCGGAATTGTAGTATTAAATTTGGTATAGCTTGATGGCCTTGTGACATATCAACTTATCACAGAGTCGATTCATCCCGAATAAAAAATGCCTGAAGCTGAAGGACTAATTTAGAGTGGGAGTTCACAGCCTTATAGTCACGATGTTTTAATCGATATGAAATAACATGTACGTTCTGGCAGTACAAGTAGGACAACGAATTGCACAAGGCCCACGAAACTAACGGGTTCTACTATTTTTCAGTTGCACAAGGTCACTTTCGGGAGGACGCTTTGGCGTGCTTATGCTTTGATTTATTTACCGTGGCGCCTCAATGTCAGGAGCGGGAAGGAGAGGTACACATTGTTATCCAATCCGTAGTTCCCAACCATAAAATTTAAATCGTAACGAAGCTCCCGATTGGATGACTGTCCCCCCCCCCCCGTCGTCGTCCAGATTATGATTTATTTAAGACTACAAATTATTGCCAGAAAATTACAAGAATTCATTAAATTTATCATTAAAAGTGAATAAAACTGCAAATCAGAATCAGAATTGGTACTATCTTAAATGTAAATAATTTTCATTCAGGTAATGTATAACAATAAATGTTATTTGTGTGTGAGTGTACGTTATTACTTCAAAATATTTAATAAATGTTCAGAAATTGTAATTCAGAAAAAAATTAGTGCACCCATCATAATATGAATATACTTATTCCTTGTGTATGTAATTCACAAACTATAATTTGCTATTTATTGAGAACTCTACAGTATTTGTTGTTGGTTCTTGCTGGCGAAAAACTGGATAAATCGTGTTCCTATAAGTAGTAAATTACTTCCTCTGATATTTTGTGTCGACAGAATCCGCGTTTGATGGTTCCTTGATACTGAGAAATTGGTTTACTGCTAAACGCCCGTTCGTCCACCTGTCTTTTGTGAACAATGCTAGCAATTAAATCGTAGGTAGGATTTTCACCAAAGTTGGTATTCACCGATTTTTTTCTTTGCATGGAGCAAAAGACAACTAAAGAAATATCAGAGGTCGCGTTTTCGTTGAATTCACTGAATTTTCGAAAATTGCAAAGTTAAAAAAACCTGTATTTTCCTACAATTACAATATTGAATTTGTGTGCAAATTATTGTTTATGTTGTTTTTTTCTTTTTCCTCTTACTTCTAGCTCAACATCAATATTGAATTGAGATACTTTTTTCGTGAAGCAATCTGTTTATCTAAATATTTCAAAATAAGTTCATGTACAATCTTACGATTATCTGAGTCGTTTTTGTCTAATTCTTGTGTAAAATGTTTACAGTTTCCAAACCATTATTTCCTGACAATCGGCTTGCAATTTTTTTTATTTTTTTACCCGCATGTTGCAACGAACGATAAAGAAAATTGTGCTGGTCCCATTATCGGCGACCTCGCCGTATTTTCGAAAATTGAAAAAAGGTAACATCGCAAAACTAAAATATTTATGATACAATTTTTTACTTCATGAAATATGCTCTTGAAAATTGAACTTTTACATAGTCACGTATATTATTTTGAAAATATGATTAGTTGCGCATAATTTTTGCATATTTTCGAAATTGCAGATTTGAATTTCCCGCACTTTTTTTCTATTTTTAGTAAACATTTTTAGGTCAAATACGCTAATAGGAACGCTGCAACACATATTCACTTCTCGTGGTTTGGTGGTGTTTCTGGGTGAATGGAATGGAGTTTTGCAATATCGAATTTGTGTCGTCTCGAATTTTGTGTCGTATCGAATATTGCACTATTGAATTTGTCGCGTCTAATGCGCCACGCTTGGTAATGAGTTTTGTAAGTTAAGTTGAAATGTGTAAATATGAACATATATTACGATATTATAATTGTATGTAACCGTTGCTCGGGCGAGAAAGTTCTGTTGTAGCACCATTCGACTCTACATTTTTCTTTCTTTAAAACAAATTAGTGATTATTAAACTAGTATCTTTTAGAGTTAACGGATTTTACTCCCTAGCTATTAAGCTTTCAGAATATTTCCCTATCGCAACATACCTAAGATAGTGGGAAATCACAGCCTCAAAAAATCGGTGCTCACCATTCTAACTGTGCTACTTGGAATTCGGTTCATGAGTCAGGCATATCCCACATCACGCAATCTGAATTCTCTCATTCGAATGAATACATCCCCTGATTCTATGATTAATGATACAAATGTAAGAGTTCCAAGGAAAGGTATCACCTGGTCAATTACTAAAGATGGTCTTGAACACAAAAATTCCATGTGAAGCTACATGTTACAAATATAGTCATTTTTGTCTCTTTGTCGCCAAGTTGAAGATGAACGTAGAAAACTGTAATGGACATATATCATCACGTTTGGGTTTCATACCTCTCCCCTGGAATTCTACCATCTCCCCTGGAAGTACTGTAGTCTTCCGCTCCTCAATATCCACAAATTGCCCTTTGCAGTTTGTTGTATTTAATTTTAGTGCTATCTTTGTGAATACTAAACAGGAGGGATATACACGTGTTCAAGTTCGGAAACCATTACAACCGGTTAGACAATATTTCTTGGGTCTCCGGAAGTAAGGTACTGGACCATCTAATAATTTTTTCATGGAAAACAACTGATTTTTCCATAGAACATTTACTAAAGCAAGTAAAAAATGTCAGATTTATTAAAGGGCTACGTAGAAATATGTCACAATGATTTGCTATAAACGTCTAATTCTGTTCGGAAATTCAACTTCAAGGCGCATTACTTTTCCTAATAAGTAACGAGGTTTCCTGATTCTTCATTTGTCACGTTTTAGTAGGTTGTCTCCGAGTTCACGCATTCACCTTTGTCCATTCATACTAACGGCTCCAAGTTCATGGATTCTTGCTTTGGACCATTCCAGAGGAGAACAATGGATTTTTCAAGACATTAACGCTGTAGATGACATTAATAGAAGAGGCAAGACCGACGATCCCATCTCAGAGATTTATTTTCATTGTTCCATTTAGCGTGGAGTGTAAGAAGAGTGGTTCACGGAAAATCTACCGCAATGTTATAAGCTCGCCACATTAAAATGAGGGAAAATACAGTTAAACTTCTCTGAATTAAGAGATTGAAAGTGAATGTATGAAACAAATTTTACTCTTTTGCACTCCGTAAGTTTGCAATAAGAGCGGAATTTAATTTTTGAAGAATGAATATAATAAGAATTTATAGATAATGAAATATCGAAGAGGAATTTTTACTCATGGACTTTTCTGACTACTTGTTATGAAAAGTAAACAATGTATTGGAAATTACGTTCGTACTTTCGCAGTTCCTTAAAAACATAGTTCTCCAGGTTAAAAGCCGTTTTTCATCTAGCTATATATTTAAGACTTGCTATATATTTAAGACTAGCTACATATTAAGAAAATATGTTTAACTGTCATTCTTAATATCCGTTGAATTATTTTTCGAAATTATGACTATTAACTCAATATTGTATTACTAGAATATTCTTCTTAAAATCGGAAACTTTTAAATTAGGTAGTTTCACTCTGCATAGAATGCATTGTGACGGGATGATTTTTTAGAATTTAATGTGCCAGTATGCGTGCTGCTTACAAAATTTGGAGTGTCGTAACAGTGCTGGTAACAAAATTTGGAATTTGTACATATTTCTTTTCAAAGTCCGGACTAACATATAAGAATCCATACTATACTTACATTAAAAACTCCATGTAAAGGACAAAACTAATTTATACAAGACTTGCGAATTGCTGAAAAAGTTCCAAGAAACCATTCTCTGTATCCGTCACGAGATTCGAAATTCAGTTTCTAAACTGCTTATTTACTAGATGTCGTCCGCAGGCTAGCAGATGTTTATAGTCCTCCAATTCTCCATATTTACATTCTTTGTCGCCGCTGCTGTATCCCCATTTTCTGTGATTCCTTCGTACAGCATAGTACCTGTGTTCTCATTCTTTATTTCGATTAAAAGAGTACGTGTCTTTAAGGTCACGAGCTGGCATCCAATCACGAGACTTAAATTTTGGCTATTGACGCTCCCGATTGGATAACAGTGTCCCCGTCACTTTTCGTCACGTGACATTGAAAGGACTGTTTTAATCGAAGAATAGTTAATTCCATATCCATTATCCATTAATTGTCCATATCCCGTGAGGAAGGGAAATCCCTCTGGGAGCACTTTCGCAAAGTTCAGTGTAACCTCGAGGAGCAAGTATGTTCCAGGCTTTTAAATGTTTTTTTTATTGTAACCGCATCATTGTTCGGAGGAAGTTCTTTACTGAGGCGTCTGGGAACTGAGGTTCATGTTGAAACATGGGGTGTCGGCAGTCTGTTTCCTTCTACTTTTCTCAGCTCCTGCGGCCACTGTTCTCCTGAGTCAAGGAACTGCTACACGCATGAGCAAATGCAGACTTTGTGTTGGTCTTACATAAGAATCCTATTACAATGCAAGCAGACTCGGTGATCCGATCAACACCAGGCGAATGCCGGAGCAGTACCCTATCAAACGGGCCACGGACCGCGCGCGATCTATCCTTCCTCTTCCTTGTCCTCTCCTCTCCCCCTTACACACGCACTTACACTAACATGCACTACACCACCACATATTCCGGGAGATCGGTCAGGAGCTTAGAGCTTGTCCCGGCTGAGGCGGTGCCCCACTGGTGGGAGAGTCCTGGTTAGGGGGAAACCCCACTAGCCGATGGTAGGTCGGCGCCGGATCTCGCCATCGAGCGGGGGAAGATCACCGCCATCTCCCGCGAAAAAACACGCACTACACTCACGGGACTAATGACCAAAGCAGTTGACGCGCCCGGAAACACGAAAAAACCAAACCAAACCAATCCGGCTCGGTGAATTCAGTATATACCCGCTTCGCATGGGAAGAATTCCTCCAGGCAGAGAATGCATACCCTTGGCTGTACTGCAGTACCCTCCCCGAAATTAGCAATGGAGTCGGAAGCAGAAAAAAGCAGCGATGGGGCTTAACCTCAGCAACACCGGATATCATACGTGGCAGATACAACGCCGGAATGACGCGAGGCCTCTGAAGATTGTGAAGAGATTTGCAAATATTTTATTGCTGTTCAATTAATTTGTTTGGCTTAATACAATAAACGCACGTTTAAACGAATTTCAAGAACCATATTAATTGACGTTCGTGATGTAAAAATTTGTGTCCACCGATTAATTATTATATAACCATATATTCCCATGCGTGGACCCAAATTTCCTTCTTATTACAGGGAATTTTGTGTTTAGCGATTTATTGGTAATGAGAGTTTACTGTATTATTTACAGTATACATCCAAAATGAATTCATCTTAAAGTATTATAATTTTCTGTGTTTTTTGGGTGGGGGTATATTTCATAACTCTAAAGATATAAAACATCATTCTGAAATTGTGTAATTTTTTAAAGAACCGTGGTCAGAGTACGTATCCATGAATAGTTGGATCGCTAAGTACTTCACAAAGAGCCTTTACATCTCAGACAGCTTTTTAGAATATCACATAATACCTAATAAAATTCTGGTAACCTCAAGAATCCAAGTAAACGTTTTTGGCTTTCTTTAATGCAGGTTCTTTTCATTGAATTGCTATGATTAAGGGCTGAGAGGCTGCATAAGAAGCAGTTCTTGAATGGAGTGGCACTTGACACGAATGAGACCTAATACCTGACCTAAAGGAACCTTGATTTACGAAGGTATTTACATAACAATCATTGAATTTCTATAACGGTAGAGGAAACAAATAAGTGTTTTGAGACTCGATTATTTCAGGTGACAAACTTAAAATTTAATTTAGGTGTTATGCACGGAATCAACTGCAGTAGACACAACGAACATTATCAAGTTTGCGCTGTTGCAGAACCAATTAGAAAAATACCTTCCAGTTTTCAAGCGATAAGTTTGATTGACTACTGTCCCCCTGTAACAGTGTCGCCAGGCAGCCAATTGTATAACTTCTCTCTCTGTAGTTGAATGCGAATTCGCCTTGCATTGGACATAAGTAATAGTTGATAACTTTTAACACACGATGGCGCTCGCAATTAAATCCAATCTCCTACATTTTGACAGACAGTTTGGCGAAAGAAGACAGAGTTTGATTGAAAACGAAACCACCTGATTGTCTACATAATCATGTTTTGTATGACAATGGTATCCTCGAATATTAAAGACAGTCAAACTTCAAGTAATTTTTACTTTTCATCACGTAGTCTGAGACAAAGAAAAATTATATTAAAAAGCCACAAAACTTTTCTAAATAGAAAACGTAAAGGATTCAAAACGAACCTTGTCTAAGATCGATCACCATCGTCGAAATGTGAAAACCAAATCTTTTCTTTTCCATTTCGCTTCCTGCCTTTGACGATGGTGGTCGACAAGAATCGTTTTGAGCCGTTTGCTTTGTTTTATATTTGAATATTTTTCCAGTTTTCGACTTTTTAATGTTTTTTCATTCTCTATCTTAGACAACCTGATGATGTGGCCAGATTGTGTAGCAAAACTTTGTATCTTTAGGTAAACTTATGTCAATAAAAATAATTCTGTTAAAAAAATACTTGTGTTTGATTGTCTAATATTAGAGGACTGTCATATAGAAAATGAGTGGCGGACTCCTTCCCATACGCTTCGCAACGCAAGCTCCGTCATCAATGTGTTTTACTACTGACAACATACTAACATGCTAACGAGCGAGTACTCACCGACTTGCAGCGACTGGTGCACGTAGTACTGGGGCTCTTGCACCCAGGACACGACGCGCACGAGGTCCTTGACGGAGCTGGGCACGACACAGCGCATGACGGCGGTGCAGCCCCGCGGGGCGCCCAGGACTTCCACTTCCACCTTGTACGCCTGCACCACCACTGCAACACCACCACCACCACCACCACCACCGTCAACATCATCGTGAACGCAATGGATGGCCGACATATGACGGTCGAGATAAAATAACAGATGTGTGTTTGTACCCGTGCATCATTGGAATATCATTGTTACCTGTCATTGGCAACAGAAAAGAAGACCAACTAGAATTAGATGGAGAGGTAAGGTCAGGTAAATGATTTTATGCTTGCACCATCACTGGATGATCATCACTATCATCATCAGCATGGTTTTCTTTTTCGTCAACAGAAAGGAAGCAAACATTATGGCAACCTCACAACAGGTAGAGACTTATACGTCAGTAGAGTTGCAAGAATCTTGAAATGTTGAGCAGTTTAGGTACTCAGGCGCGTAGGTTGCGCCTGAGCAAATATTTATTGTAGATTGGTGGTGTGGGTGGGATTCTGATCACACGCTCCGTAGCACTTCAAACATTCTCGATGGGGAAAGGTCTGGCCACGCGGCTAGACATCCATCCACTGGTGGAAACACGCTCTGGAAGCGGCAGCGGTATGAGGATGAGCAATGTTCAAATAGAGCATTGACGTTGGCATTAACGGCAGAGACATCTGTAGCTGGACCATCGTACCGTGCGATATACTGCGGTTTTCACAGAGCTGAACCTCAAAGTCACTGAAGGCGCGTCACCACGGTAGCATTTAGGAACGGTTTTTTCGCGTCTTTCTCAATCGAGCTGCTAGAGTCGCTTCATCTGCGGCACTGCTTGATACGGTCGCGAGCATGCGACACCTAGCGGCATTACTGAAAAGACGCGAAAAACCGTGCCGAAATGGCTACCGTGGTAACGGGCCTTCAGTGACATTGAGGCCCAGCTCTGTAAAAACTACAGTATAGTTAAGTGTCCGTGAGAAACACAATTGGCGAACGAGCCTCATAGGAATCGCGCATCGCAGGATGGCAGGAAGTGTAATGGGATACCACAAACCGTGGCTCTGCCAACGGCGCCTCCAGTCACGGGTCGGATAGTGGTCGCCACCTACGCTGAATCGGGAATCGTCACTGAAGAAGACCCGCTGTCAGTGTGCATGGCCCCATGTCCGCAATTCCCGACACCTGGCGAGTGTGTAGCGAAGCTACCGGGGTGTGAGCGGCTGGCGTGCAACGAGCCCTGCGGCAAGCAATCGCCTGCCAATACACAGGCACGGATGTGGCAGAGCAGGATGCTCAACACGCTCAATGCTACCTGACACTGCCATTGAAAGTGTAGGTGCATGGCGGTCAATGCGGTCAATGTATGTCGGTCTCCCCTCCTCGTAGTGCATGGTGGACATCCAGATAATGGATGTCGTGAATTCGTCACATCCTCTACCCGTTGCTGCCTACAGCGAGCGATGGTGCGGTCCGCAAAATCTGTGTGTCGCATAATTCCTAGAGGGACCATGCACCAACTCGAGTCTCCTTGAACGCGTCTAAATAAGCAACCTTCTCTCGCACGCGTGGCCTCTACTCCGATTTAAACATAGGCACTTCATGGTCACGAGCTGGACGGAGAGGGGGACACTGTCATTCAATTGGAAGCTTCGTTATGACGTAAACGTTTGGTTTTGTAATTACCGATTTGATGGCAACGTCCTACTCGCCTTCCAGCGCGTGACCTTGAAGTGCGACTAGATTTAAATCGGGAGTAGAGGCATAGTGCAATGGAGTCTGTCCCCCGTTGTCGCAATGAGCGGCATGACCATTTGGAGTCCACTTATGTCGGCCCGTAGGCTATGTCACGCCCCTACCCGCGGGCTTCCGAATGGCGAGGCCGACCGCGGAAAAGAAATTATTGGCTTAGCGAATGGTGTATAACACGTGTCAAGATCGCGGGCAAGGTAACAAGCTTACTAGAACTCAAGGCACTGCGTCCAGAGAAATTGGCGCGAGACTTAAAAGTAAGTGTACAAATGCTACGGTGTGGCGGATGACACTGGGTGCCTGGCCCATGACGGTCTTTGGGAGAAGTTATCTGACAGTTGTGTTCACAAATTTAGCTATATTAATTCCCGTTTTCTCTTTAAGGCAAAGGAATGATCCATTAAAATGAAATAATGCACAAGGCCGATTTAAAATTCTGAATTAAAAGTAAAATTAAAAACTTCGAATGAAAAGTACCTTGATTTTGTAATCCTGTTTACTTCAGAGTGATATAAAAGCATTAAATTTCTAACTTCAGGTTAGAAAGTTTAACAGACAAATGTTCTATGTGAGCATTCTCCAATATATTTCTACAACTCTTTATATCTTTCGATATTCGCCTGTCCCCTTCCATCTCTTTTCCGAAATTTTAATGTTTTATTAACTTACTATAGCTATTCTTATCTTAGTCAGTCCCTCCTCGCTCCTTCTAGTAGCCTTTCATAAAAACGTAATCTTTCGTAATCCATTACTTTCGCATGTCCAACCCGTTTCCATTTCAGTTAATATGGGAGCAAATTACACATCCACTCTTATAATTTCTTTCTAGATCTCATTCTCAGCTGCCGGTGCATTAAATTCATTGCTTTGAAAGCCAGTGTTTTCTAGCACTCGCACACAATTGAACAGCTTTATAACATTTATGCGTTTGTAATATTACTCCGCTTTGTCTATAAACTTTTCCTTGCCGAGATGGAATAAAATCTTCCGTTTTCATTCCTGTGAAATGCTCACTCGGAAGTCAATGAACTACCAGTTGAAAAAAGTGCCCGCTGTTTCATTTCTCATTAACTGCGCAACGTTCTCGTTCCTTCATAAAATGTCACTTTCCCGACGTGTTCGCTTTATCGAATCTGCTCATAGTGCACGCGCGGAATGTAATAAGACACAGCAGCGGAACTTTTCTCACTGGCAACTGGCGTCGCCATCGCAAAGGGCGCATTCAATGTTTACAGGAAACCAGACATTCCGCGACGCCCAGCCCGGCACGGCGCCGGCGAGCTTTATTATGATGCGCAACGTTTCTCTCTTCTGCGAGTATTGATATTGCAGTCCGTAACTCAGATTGCGTTACTCGCCGGCATCGTGTTTCTGCGGAGCTATTCGTCGCGGCGGTCGTCGGCTCAGCCGTCGCGTGCCCTGCGCCTCGTCGCCGACCCGGCGCTGCGAACCCGCTCCGTCCACGACGCGCGCTTCGGCCGACCGCGTCCGCCTCATTATATCCTGCTCCGCTCCGCTTCGCTCGGCTCCGCCCCGCCCTGCCCCGCCCTTCCCTGCCCTGTCCTGCCCTCCCCCGCCCATCCCTCCCCTGCCCTCCCCCGCCCTGCCCTCCCCTGCCCTCCCCCGCCCTGCCCTGCCCCGCCCCGCCCCGCCCCGCCCCGCCCCGCCCCGCCCCGCACCGCCCCGTCCCGTCCCGTCCCGTCCCGTCCCGCCACGCCCCGCCACGCACGGCCGTGCCACGCCCCGCCCTGCCCCGCTCCGCCCTGCCCCGCTCCGCCCTGCCCCGCTCCGCCCTTGGCCCGCTCCGCCCTGCCCCGCTCCGCCTTGCCCCGCTCCGCCCTGCCCTGCTCCTCCCCGCCCTACAAACCTCTTCCCCGGCCTTTTCTCTTCATCCTACTCCACCCCACCTTTTCCACTCTTCCCATGGCGCCCGACTCGCCCTGTCCCCTCACACTCCGTCACGACAGTTCCGCCTTGCCCCCTCCCTCTTCGCCCCGACCCAATCCACTCAGCCTCCGAGTTCCCCTTCCTCCTCACCCCTTCCAGTTCTGCCCAGACCATCCCCTTCAGTCCGTCCCACTCTCATTCGCACAACGTCCCGTTATGTCCCCTCCTGCTCCACTTCGCCCCTCATGGTACCGTCTCGTGTTTCCCGCCTTAGCCCCCATTCTTTTGCGTCCATTTTGCCCTCCTCGCTCTCGTTTCGCCCTTTCCCGCCCCGTTCCCTCCTCGGTCTTGTCACAACCTCGCCTCGTTTTCGTCCCATTCCATCCCATCCTGTCCCGTCCCGTTCTGCCCTTTCCTATTCTATCCTGCCCTGTTTTTCTCTCTTCTGTCCTGTCCGGCTCTTTCCGTTCCCTTCCCTTCCATCCTGTCCCATTCCGTTTCGTCCCGTGCCGTCCCGCGCCTCCTACTTTTCACCCATCCCGCACCTGCATCCCCTCTCCGCGCCCCGTCCCGGCGTTCGTTCCCGTCGCGCGCCCTCGGGGAGCTTTGAGAGAAGTCTCAAAGCCGCCACCGGATCGGCAGAGCTGCCAAATTGTTTGAAGGTCGCTGCTACTGCGAAACCGAGCGCGTCAGGTCGATTCTGCAGATCCGTTAAGCACCGCCGCCTGAATCGCGAAGCCACCTCAGCCGCCTCCGCCGCCCGCGCGAACCCTGCCGTCCCCTCCCCTCCACTCCCCTCCTCACGGTCCCCGCGCCCCTTCGCTCTCACTCTCGGCGCTGCAACCACCGCAGACGCCCCTCCCATCCGCGCAGCACAATCAGTTCCTTTCCGTTATCCTCATCAAAGGCGCTCCGTCCCCCGCGGGGACTCCCCCGTCCTCGTACTTCCTCGAGCCGCTTGCTCCGTGCCCCCGACCACCACCCCCGTCCCCACACTGCCTCCTCATCCGCTCTGGCTCTCACCACGCTACCCCCGCCGACGCGTTTCCCAGCTGTCTCCGACCACGCCCCCCTCCGCCAGCGTGGGTGCACGCTGCGCCTTTTGCCACCCCTTCGCGGACGCCTTCACTCGTGTCCTCGACGGCCTCCCCGCCCGCGGCGGCCGCCGCGAACCCCCATCCCTCTCAGCTCCTCACCGCTCCTCCCAGCCCAGCGCCGCCCTCCGCATCAAAGTCCGAAGTTGGCTGCTGGCAAGGCGGTCCCGCCCCCCGCGCCCCGCGAGGAAGGAAGTTGAATGCTTGGGCGGAAGCCAGGCCAAGATCCGCGTCGCGTCGTATCCATGTTCCTTCGCGCGACCGTCTCGCCCGCCTTCCGAAAACAATGCTTTGCATGCTCCGAGAGGCACCCGCGCGGGCCTCGCTGTCCGCCCGCTGCGCTCCACCTGCCCACCTCCCCTTGGAAGGGCATTCCTCAGCGATGACAGATAACTTACTGTTTCTAGTGTAGCCAATAACATATCGAGAATTACATTGTCCAATAAACGTGCAAAAATTAAAAGTATAAAATATTACAATAATAATATGATAAAGTACACTAGGATAGATCAATTCCTGTAGATTTGTTTTGAAATTAATACACTTTACCACATTATTCGTATAAAATATACGAACGTATACAGCAAAAAAAAGATATAATTTTTTTAAATCCACTAATTTAATACACTAATTTATTCTTAGAATATGGGTCACAAAATCTAAAATTTCTATTTTTTGTAAGGTACCGACATTTTATGCAACTGCTCCTGGTTTGGACTTGTAATTAAGGGATTCTTTGGGAATTTATTATGGGAATGGAAACAGCAAACAGGTTAAAAGAATCCATTTTAAGCGAAAAATTAAAGAAAATGCTCGTTTTTTAATGTCCATGTACGTGGAAGTTTCACGTCTATAAGTCGATTAATTTGCGAATTGCGAAACCGTTACTCCTGCACCGGTAAAATCCATTATTCGTTCCAAAATTAATCCATATCTTTCCCCTAAACACAGTCTAGTTAGTAATTAGAAAGTATACTAGTAATTAGAAAAAGAAATTTGTTGTATCCCTGGACTGAAAATTTACAAGAGAATTTGCTTGACAAGGCTTGTAGAAATATTTCATATATGTTATATTTCGCTATGAAGCGTTCAGCGACTCAATGGAAAAAAATATTTTGGTAATTAAGCGAGTGAGCTTGTTTTGATATCAAGCGTCTCATTTTTGCGGCACCTCTCAAATTCTATTTTGCGAAGAAAAGCGGTTTATTTGTAAAAACGCAAGACGATTATTGCGATTTAGAGTAAAGGAATAAAAGGGATCACGGAAACGAATATTTATTGTTATCAGATGTTGCCAAACACGCTCTTTGCTACCTAATTTTTCAGTTCTACTTGGTATGGTAAAAAAAGAGCATTTAGGATTCTGAAGCTCAAAATACATGTTCATATTATACTTCTCGCCATACGTCACTTAAAGTTTTCACTGTTCTTAATGCTAAATAAATAAAAAATGGAAATCCCTACACCCTAATTACCCACACGTTCATTTTAAAGCACGGTTTTCAATTTTCCCTTTTGCATGTCCTTTATAGGAAAGAACGTTTTAACCACCACAGTTCGTATGTGCTTCGCCCATCCGTACCACATTTTCAACTAGTGCTTGAGTTCGCTGCTGCCAGTTCTGATTTCGCGTTGCACAGCTCCAAACGGCCGCCTCGCATGCTGACCGCACATTGCGGCTTGCAACGCCTCCGGTCCGATGCAAGCTTTGAAATTTCAGCCAGCATGTTAGTTCAGGGAAACGGCAAATGCTTGCAATGTTTGTAGACGAGCACGGTTAGTCGCAACGATTTAATTCTAATGAAGTTAACTCTGCGTTGAAGCGAATCGAGAGTAGAAGTCGATAAAAGCAAACGGAACGGAAAATGAAAGTTATTTCGAATAGGCAAAAGGAATCGTTAAAGGAGTATCAAGAACAGCACCAAGAAGTATCATAATGTACAGAAGTACCGATACAGTCGCACCACCGACGAATAGTCAATTGTTCCAATAATCAATTGATCTCATGGTGACTTGTTGATGAAATCATAATTAATATTCACATTATGTTAACAAATTTTATTTTATTTTAATTTTGAATGAGTGGCTTTTATTGGATTTAACCATCATTTGATTTGTGATTGTGTGTCTGGGATTCAAATTTAAACTACTAATTATTTATCACACTTTGTTGCTGTTTGAATGTCACATTGCATTGTAAGTGAAAACTAAACGCAACAATATATGACGTTTGTAGAATGCATTTCATACTGTCATATGCACATGTCCAATTTCTTCAGATCCCTCTGTAGGTATTGGTGTTCCCTGGCTACGCAACCAAGAACTCAGCACAAAACGGCTGCCTACATGAAACGCTGTACAACTCTAAGATACAAAAACCAGCCGAGTTTCATCAAAGATCTCACAGTATCAGAGATATCACGCTGACCAGAAGAAACATCCGTTCACACAGACGGTCTGTTTAAATCCTGTCTCCTTTTACGCCAACGACCATCAGTTACAATGCAAGATATGCAAGGAATGTTTTGTATATGGTGTATAGAAATGAATATGAAAGTATAGAAATAGTATAGAAATGTATAATGCATATAGAAATGAATAATGAAGTATTTTCATGTTCATGATTTATAGTTACAACACTCGTCGTAGAAATCATGTTCATCAAGTGTCAGTATCAACAGCTCACTGAAAGAAATCCACATACAATACATGTACGTTACTTTACATCGCATTGCCAGATGAAATTAAACAATTAAAATTGGTACACAAATTTAAGTTCAAAGTAAAATTTTTTCTGCTGCAAAACTGTTTCTATACAATTAGAGACTATACTGAACGTCAAAAAGAAAAATAATGTTTATTTTAACAAAACCAAGATATAGTGTAATGAATTAATTTACATTTGCATTGTATAGTTTTAAAGAAAGACTTAAATGCCTGTAACAAGTAATGTACTTTAGCTTCTGGGTCAATGACCCCCATCTCGATCGGGATTTTGTCCAGTTTCCCTGATCCATTGAGCAAATGCTGAGATGGCCCCTTGCTTTGCTTCTGGACGTAAATGTAGCTTCACTATGCTCACATTTGGTTGAGCTTTCCTTTCGCTTGTAGTGGTAGTAGAGCGTAGAGTGAGTTTCTATTTTGTTAACAATACAGAAAAATCAAATCTGTTCGTTCGTTTACCGTTACAAATACGTTTTCTATAATTCGGCAATGAAAATATCTAGTTTTTGAAATGTTAATCTCTCATCTCTCGCTTTTTAAATTTATTATTATTATTATTATTATTATTATTATTATTATTATTATTATTATTATTATTATTATTTCATCTTTCAACTATTAATAGTTAAATTGTTGGGAAGGGATTCTGTAACTCAAGAAAGCGTGCGGAGATGATTTTCTCCCCCATACGTCACTATCTTTATCTGATAATAGCAAAATACACGGAGTTGCCCGGTATTTATTTTATTTATTTTACGTCAAAACAGTTCAAAACTGTGTGTGAGGTGCTACAGGGAGAAGTATATTCTGTGCAGGTACTCTTGATTCTGGAATCCCTACCGTAAGCTGCATAAAAGTTGAGTCCTAAATGCAGAAACAAATGAGTCTTTTTGGCAAGAATTGTTTACAAAATATTCGCTCCCATGTAATAAAATCTATTTTCAGGGGCACATAAGCTAGGTATTTGGGCTCTTCTCTCTCCTCATATCCTTTATGAAGGAATAATATTTCCTGCCGCGAGAATATGGAGAACGATGATTTGAATAACTATATTTCCCCTAGAATTCTAGAAGACGTGCACAGATAATGAACGAATTTCTTCATATCCGGTTTCTTCATATCCAATCTTTGGGACGAGAAAAATATCAATTTTATATTAACCACGGTGTTTAAGATGATAATTTTTAATATAATTGGTTTCAATTTCAGAAATATTCTATAATTTTCTTTCATTTTATTTTACAGTACATTGCTATTAGATTAAAAATATTTTACCTTACGCATTGCTACTAACCTCTACCGGATCTATTAGATACCAGTTCTGGCTTCTGGCTACACCGCTTCTGGCCTCTGGCAGAGTATATCAGGAACCAATCGCCTCTTAGCGACAGGTGAAAAATGATCGTGGTGTATCTACCAAAATGTTATTTAAATTATTTATTTTCCATATTTGTGTTGAATTAATATTTACCAAAGATTATAAGGACACTGCAACAATACAGCCCGTGAAGATAGTGCATCTATTCATTCACTACTTTTTGTAGTATTGATGTCGGTTACATGTCGTTATATTCAGTTTTATTGATATAGATTAGGTACTATGTTAAAATAAAAATATTGAAATGTAACATGATAGCCAACTACGGGAATTTCAATTTTTTCGATATAACAATAAAAAATTACAATTGTTTACTCTCCAGAGATGAAAATGACAAATGGTTCGATATCTCATACGGCCAAGTTATCTTTTATAGTTTCGAGAATTATACAGATAATAATTGTCGGCTGAAAGCGACAGAAAGGTTTGGTTACAATAACGTCAAATAATGCACGCTGTATTTTTGCTGCATTCTATTACTTATTAATTTATAATAATTATCGATTGATTTTTTAATACTACGTTAAATATGCCTGGGAAATGATTTAGACCGTAAGATTGTACTAGTATCTTCGTAGGTTTTATTCATCCGAATTTACGAGAGTTCGGAAGAATTGAAGCGTGTTTTATTTTAACATTCGTAAAATTTTCTTAGTAGACTGAATAGCCTTTAAGTTGATTTCATTCTATTCTCACCTGAAGAGAATATGAACTTTCCAAAAATTTGTTTCAAGCCAGTACAAAAAGAAAGGTAGAACAAAATTAACTCAGAAATAAGAATAATTTCATGATGAGGAGAATAGTAATGCCTAGGGGACGGATTTTGGTGGCCTAAAACATCTCCAAAACATGGTCAATAAAATGTTCTTAAAATGTTTTCAAAATGCCCTGAAAGCAAAGAAAAATCACGTACAAAAATTTAATCAAAACTATTTCAGATGAACAGCTCAATGTTAGATATGTTACTGATGTAATCAATACTTCCCCCTTTCGTTCAAATGAAGTCAACTTGCAAAATTTTGTTTGGACTGTTGTTTACCAGTAAATCTGTCTTCATCGCGAAGACTGCTGTACCGAAAATGGCGCTGATAAACGTCACAGGAACCTCGGATTACTTACAACGGCTGACATAATTTCTTAGCGAAGAAATCGAGTTGGTTACTAAAACATTCTGTGGAGAACATTATTTGTTGCATTTCCTCAATATTATTTGAAGTAATTACCATTAAAATAATATTAAAATCGACGAAATCATCAAAAATGCTTTAAAAATGGCGGGAAAAGGTTAAAAATGACTTCTTAGTGAAAAGATAAAAAAAGCCATTTCGTTAATACCCGACCCCTAGTATGACCAACTGGCGGCGTAAATTTGATGATGAACTGGAAATGAAAGTTTTAGTTTATACCAACAAGTAAATCGCGTAGATATTTTATTTAATGTGAACCAGCAGTATTCGTTTTTCTAATAAAATTTCTAATAAATAGTTTGTCTGCTTTTGGAGACATGTGACGTAACTCGTTAAAAGGCAAGTTGTTATTGTTCGTTACGTCACGGCAGACCACTATCAATCAATTGATCTCTCCTTTTAGTGTGTAATGAATGCTGAATAGAGATAATCAGTCGATTGAAGGTATTGTTCATGACTTCCTATTTACGCGAAAATCTAAATTATAAAGTGCTTTCGCTTCTGAACATTTTTCTAAACATCATTTTTCTGAACACCTTTCTCTTTTGAGAAATTTGATACGGGAAATGATAGTGTGGAAGTATGATGAATTTTGGGCTTAACTTTAAATAGATATATTTGATTTTTAGATAATGTAACTTATTTTTAAAGATGTCTGGTGGACTGGCAGTAGAAGTTCGCCGTAAAAAACCTCTTCTTTCAACACAGAATTAATTCTCAATTAAAGATAAAAAATCTTTTTGTTCTCGTCGCTATAAAAATGCAGAAAATATGAAAATAAATTAAAGAAGTTTACTACTTTCGGTCCGGGTCATCACAGTAGTTTAATTGCGTCGCTTTTCAACTTCCCATTTTAAATGCTTTGGAGTTGGAATCGTGCGAGGGAAATGTATTATTGTCATATCGTTCTTCGAAACCGATGTAGGAAGAACTACTACTGGAATATTTGTACATTATTAGTGGAAAGATCAGCTCCTCTTTCTTTCGGAGATACCATTTTTAAAGTGTTTCTACAGATGACACGCTAATACAAGCAAGAAGCAGGTATGACACCTATCACAGGTACGATCCTCTTTTTACGTTCGTAGGCGCTGTACAGTGGGAGATGCGTTTAAAAATCGAAGATGACATGCCATCAACTGTCTGCCTTTTTAGAATTCTTTTACTCAACAGCACGACACAATACCTTTTATACACGACTGCTCAACAAGTGTCTTTTACGGAATCATGTAGACCAGTTTCCTAAACATTTTTCATTATATAACAATTTTCGTTTTAGGAACGATCTATGGATTTAATTTTATTTTTAATTTCTATTTACTATTTTTTTATTATTTATTTACGGTAGCATTAACTTTGAGGTCATTAGCGACCACATTATTGATTTTAAGATTAGAGTATCTGTGAGAGTAGACTGTTGTCAGGATAACCGGCTGGTAGCATCTCCGCGGCGTCTCTTTACACGTGCCCATGCGTTACTGCCCAGAATTGAGAAGGAATTAGGACAGTGGTAGGGTTTAGGACACTTCACAGGGGTTGGACTAGCGCCCGTGAAGCAGTCAAGCTTGTTTTATCGGAACAAAGAACTCCGCATAAATCTTATGGAAATGAGGTTTCGGTCAAATTGAAAATTGAGTATGATAAAAAGTCGTTACGGTCATTAACCAAAAAAAGTTGTTCTTTTTGAATTAGTGCACATTTTAAAACGGAGATCATGTCGGAGATTAGGACGGAGATTTTTCGGATGATAGAAAGGCACATATGTATTCTCAAAGCGTATTCAAATGAAACAACCTCACTTGTTTAGACTTGTGAATTATGACATTTCATTTTCCGAGAAACTATGAACGATGAACGTTATCGATGAACGTCAGTGGCAAAGAGACTCATGATAATCAAGCACCCGATAGTGAGAGGCAAAGGGACAAACGATAATCAAGAACCACGATAGTGAGAGGCAAGGGGACTTACGGTAATGATTCACCCACCCTACCGTGTAAAGCACTGAGACCTATGTGATCAAGTACCTCAACGTGGAAGGCAAGGGGGCTTCACGTGCAACGAGAATGCGTTCTCGAGAACGAGGCGACTCGATAACCTCGTGGCCAAGGCCGTTACACGGAGGGGCATCCCAACGGTCTTCGCAGAAATCGACACAAGCTCCTTCGAGTAACATTACACTTTACGTCCGGGTGCGAAGGTTGGTGATATGCGATACTGCATTTAAAATTCGTTAAATTTCTCGGAAAAGATGTTGCCCTTATTAATAGTGATTAGGAAACGACAATAAAATAAAATAAAAACAATAAAAAATATTGCATAAATTTATTATGCCATATCGCCAACATTGCTATTGTTTAATAATTTAAACATTCCTTTCTTTCTAATTTATTATCTAGACATGATTATCGGCAGATCACTGTTAATTAGTTCTGAAGACATTTTGAGCACAAAACATCAGCTTTACGTTAAAAATTCAAGTATAATGCACTTTCTTGACCTTAGCTGAGCTGTTCCCCCTCCACGGCCCTTCTCCATTTGTGCGCCAGCGGGGATGGCTCACAGCTTGTGCGAGAAACTAGAGAGACTGAACGCTGGTTTGTCTCTAGTATTGTTGTTAGCTAATCTGCCTTCAATTGAAAACTTCAAAATTTTACTTCACTTCACTTTCACAAAATTTCACTTCCGAATGACCTTTTATATAGAATCCGTGGTATTAGTTTCGTACCTTAAACGACGATCTCAGTGAGTAGAAATAACTTACTGGATTGATGGAACATTATGTACACACCTTGCCGACTCTGCGTCCCACAGGAATCGATTTTAGGCCCTATTTTCTTCCTACTAGTATATGTAAACGATATGCCTTCGACGATTCGAAACGGAAGAACAGTTCACTTTGCGGATGATACGAATATTCTTCGCAATAAAGAAACGGTAAATAGTACAATATCAGATGTTTCAAATTGGTTCCATAATAAGAAGGAAAGGAAGGAAAAGAAAATAAGGAAGGAAGGAAGGAAAATAAAGGAAGGAAGGAAGGAAGGAAAATAAAGGAAGGAAGGAAGGAAAATAAAGGAAAAGAAAACAGCTTCAATGCAGTTTTGCTTTTCAAATATACAATTCTCTCCTTTATTGAAAATGAAAGTCACTTTTAATGAGATCGTGTTTATTAAGTCAGTTATTAAGGATTTTAGTAGTCTGTCGTCCGTTAAGAACAATCGAAATAAATGAGTACCTAGTAGTTGTTGGCGCATGAATACTATATTCCAGCGAAAGCTGTTTATTTTTTAAGATTTTTCTTATAATAGGGTGGTATTACTTAAAATATTGAAAGACACATAGACTATATCACTGATAACGGACTTGGTGGGTTATAAACTACGGCTATCATCGATAGTTTACTAACTTCAAACTGCATTAATTGCTCTATATCAGGCTTATGACATTAATATTTATTCTGTTAGCTATCTTGATACTTCGACGAGACACCTTTTCGTAAAAAATATATGAATTGCATTGCCGCTACGATCATTCGGACTGCTGCTTTGACACCATCGTTGGAGCATTAATGTTTGAAGGAGCACAGTTTGCGAAAGTGCTGCAGGGCCTTTGCCCACGAGTCGGAGTCCACATCCCTCAAACAGGCTGGATACGCACCCTCCGACCGGCGCCCGAGGGGAAGGGCAGGAGGCAGGCCGCGAGGGACCGAAGGGCGCGAGACAGCACTCTGGCCCATCGCCTACCCCGTTCGTCACGCCTCGCCTCCGCAGCTGCATCTTGGAAATTACAGAGGATGGAAGCGCGCGGGGTCTACTCGCCCTGCGGGGAGGAACGGGAAGGGGCGGGGCGCAGAGGGGCGAGGAGGACACGATTCATTTCAAGGAGTGACGTGGCGGAAATTTGGGAAGGGGGGGTTCAAGGCGGGGGAGGAGGAAAGGAAGGGGAGAGGTGGAAAGGAAGCGCACGCGAGAAGAAGTCTCCGGTGGTCCCGAACTTTTGACTGAGAGCGGACGCGGGGCCGGGATGGAACTATAATGTTCGGGGGTAACACAAAAATATTTTTGAAATTTTTTGTGTTAATGTATGGACTAATACATAGTTTGTAAGCTCTTGTATACTGCCATATAAATTATTTGTACTGTGCGTAAGCGTTCGTCAAAATATAATGAAAAATCCTTTCAAAAAGGTAAATAAAGCGATGTTATGAATTCAGTGCCCGTTGTAAACAAACTTACAGGGAGGACAAAGAGCGTCGATGTAATAATTTGGGTATACCTGTTCATTCAGTTCAATAAACCTATTAAAATTTTCAGGTATGTCTAAGGTAATTCTAGCCGCTATACAGCAGATATAATGTTGAAGGCTACGTCACAGCAGGCAAGAAATCGGAATAAACATCGGTTTGAAAATAACTAAATTTTTCCCGTGTTTCGAACTACACTCCATCAACCGACATCGAAATAATGTACCCATGACCGAATCATCCTGATCCCTTCGTCAGGGGCGTGTCCTTTTTTGTGGCGATCGGCCGAAGCACGCGGATTTGCCGGCAGCCCTTCTTGCCTGGAGCCCGGACGGGCCCTGGGCAAATCGCAGGCCCGGCGTCGCGGCGTGAAGACGGGGTTCAGTCGGCCGTTGAGGGCTCTAACGAACGGCAGCGTCGCCGCATGCCGCTCTCGACGACACGGAATTTCAAAATGCTCAGCACCCCTCGCCTCTCAATGCGCCCCACCCGCTCCTCCCCTCGCCCGTCCCACTGGCACTCTCTCGTATCCGATTCCAACCCACTGGCACCAGATTCCCACCTTCGTTTTTTCATATTCATTGCTGTTTGGACCTCCACTTCCACCCACAGTTCTCCCGCCAACTCCCCCTTCACTTCCACCGACAACTCCTCCGCCATCTTTTCCATCGTCCTCACAGTCTCTTCGGCCTTCTACTTTTCATTATTCGCCATTCGCCTCGTCTCATTCTCTACATCACATTATTCTGCGTTGTCTCATTCATCTTGTGCGTCGTCTCCTCCTCTATCTTGTGCGTCGTCTCCTCCTCCATCTTGTGCGTCGTCTCCTCCTCCATCTTGTGCGTCGTTTCCTCCTCCATCTTGTGCGTCGTCTCCTCCTCCATCTTGTGCGTCGTCTCCTCCTCCATCTTGTGCGTCGTCTCCTCCTCCATCTTGTGCGTCGTTTCCTCCTCCATCTTGTGCTCGTCTCCTCCTCCATCTTGTGCGTCGTCTCCTCCTCCATCTTGTGCGTCGTCTCCTCCTCTATCTTCTACGTCGTTTCGTTTAAAATGTGCTACGTAGTTTCTTCCTTCATCTTCTACGTCGTTTCCTCCTCAGACTTCTGCATTGTCGTCTTCTCCACCGTCGTCGTGGTCTCCTCAACCTATGTCATCGTTCCCGTCCCTCTTGTCCGTCACTGTCGATTCCTCGTCCTCTTGTTGCCCCGACTTCTCTATCCTTTCTGTCGCGATCTTCGTGTACTCTGCATTTCTCTCGCTCGTCTAATTAATTCTTTGGTGCCACGTAATTCTGTCTCCCCTTTTACCAGCCAGCAACTCTTTTTTCAATTTCACTTGCATCACATTTGCAGCCGCTTCGAACCAGCAACTCAACCACTGCTTTGCCGTCCACTTTTCCCTTCTCCATATCTCTTCCACATACAGTGCTACCAACATTCCCAACACCTGCATCTTCACCTTACCTTTCGCTCTGTTCTTCACTGTAATTTTCTGCTCCGTATTCAACGCGGCTTTTCGCGAAAATCACTACCTTTTCGTTATTGTCTTCATTACTATTATTCTCACCTGTATCTGCTCTCTCCTGGTCTCTTTATAATCTATATGAGAGGTACTATTTTTTAGACAATTAGGAGAACAGTTATTCCATATAGCATTTTTTGAAATTTATCACATTAGAAACACGACGTATCGTGACCTAATTGATCTCATTCTTGGGTACAAGAGTCTTATGTGTAACAATCACTCTTTAAAGAACAGCACACCAATAGTGTCTAAACTTGAGTAAAAATTTTAAGAACGTAAGTAAAAAATCGTAAGACAAAACGAAATGTGCTAGGACCATCCAACAATTTTAGTCAATTTAAGAGCAAACAATATTAGGATGACCACATCGTAATGGAAGAAAAATGTAAAGAGGGAAGTCTCCAGTTATGCTACAGTGCGACCATTTTATAAATGTGGCGGTCACGCGGGGATTTGATCTCGGTGAACGACGCCATAGATACCGGGTAAATCGAGACAGGGCGGCTGGTAGAACTGCCGAAGAGGGAAGGTGGCTTTTCGATACCCGAAAGTTGAAATTGTATTCAAGCTATAGTACATGTACGAACTACTCATCATTGGCTGATGTTCTGATTCACTCGCTAAAGACGTTTTGTGGTATTCGCAGAGGTCGGTTCCTGTATATTGTGCCGTAATTCTTCCGTGTTGGAACTTGTAGGGTATATGCGATCTTTCAGGAATCCCCAAAGAAACAAATCGCATGGAGTCAGATCAGGCGAGACTGCACGTCACAAACCACGTGTCATAATCCTGTCTCCATAAACGGCGTGTAAATCCATAAGGAAACTGAAGTAGTGTGTGCGGAGTCCTGTTGAAAATTACCATAATTACGCTCTTCATGGATGAAAGGCTCCAGGATACGATGCACATAACGGTTTGACATGTTTTACGTATGTGTCATACACAGACATTCTCTGTTTGAGAATGACCTTCGAGCGAGACATTTCATACCGACTCTTCACTAGGACTGCAAAGCATGCCTTTAGTTTAGCGAGATCTTGAGCAGCGTTCCCAGGGGGATCGGGGTACACTAATAAAATAGTCGCTCTGTATATTGCCTACGTCTCTATGACATTCATTCTGCCTTCATTCGTGTCTCCATTTTCGAAACCGCCTTCTACACTTCAGCCACCATCATTCCCTTCACTTTCCTTTCTACATTCCCATTATCTCCTTTTCCCCTCTGCCTTCTTCTCCAGTGCCAACGACCGGTAGCGGTAGCTCAGTGCATCAACTGATGTCACTGCAGCGCCTCTAACCGGGAGGTCCTAGGTTCGAGTCCTGACGGCGGCAGGATTTTCGACACTAGCTTTTCAGCTAGGTCGAATTCAGCTGCTGTCTGGAGGAGAATTCTAGCGGCCGGCTGCTCTGATCGGTAGTTTTCCGTGGTTTCTCCGATCAACACCAGGCGAATGCCGGAGCAGTACCCTACCAAACGGGCCACGGCGCGCGCGATCTGTCCTTCCTCTTCCTTGTCCTATCCTCTCCCCTTACACACACACTTACACTAACATGCACTACACTACCACATATTCCGGGGAGACTGGTCGGGAGCTTAGAGCTTGTCCCGACTGGGGCGGTGCCCCGTTGGTGGGAGAGTCCTGGTTAGGGGGAAACCCCACTAGCCGACGGTAGGTCGGCGCCGGATTTCGCCATCCAGCGGGGGAAGATCACCGCCATCTCCCGAGAAAAATAACATGCACTACACTAACGGGACTAATGACCGAAGTAGTTGCCGCGCCCGGAAACACGAAAAAATCAATCAATCAATCAATCAATCCAGTGCCAACGCCTCCGAGTCACACTTTTCGATGCTGCTGTATTCATCAAACCTCTATCTCCTGTATTCATAATTCAAATTAGTATATACACGAGTTAAAAGAGACATCCCTGCGCTCAAGACCCAATACACTTCACATAGTACGTCATATTATGTAACTAGTTTTCTTGGCGTTAAATAAAATTGCTGGTGTTACAATAGCTCGTACTTTCTCGCAGTGTTTCTAGCTTTTGGGATTTTCGAAAATCACTGTTTCACTAAGATGACACCGGCACCATTGCTCTATCCCTACAAAAATTTTAAAAAATGGTGCGGTTTTCTGAAAAAAACTTTTCTCAGATAAAAATTGTACTCGCCTTTTTAAGGATTTGAGTTTTTTGAGGACATATTTCATTCACGATAAAAATCTGTCTTTAATGTTGTATTTTTGCAACGTTAACTATTTGCAATTTTTGAAACCAGAGAGTTCGCCGAAAATGGAACAAACAAATCTCTTTTTACCGTCCTTTTCTACACAAGAGAACATTTAAAGAAAAAAATTGAACTCCTTTTAGAAAATTACAACCATCACCAAAACCATTTCCACTATTGTTAGCACAATCATTTCCACAACCATGGCCACCGCAACCATGGCCACCGCAACCATCGCCACTATAACCATCACCACCATAACCATAACCATCACCATCATAACCGTCACCATCATAACCATCACCATCATAACCATCACCATCATAACCATCGCCATTATAACCATCACTATCATAACCATTGACACCATAAACATTGCCACCGCAACCATCGCCACCACATCCACTGCCGCCACATCCACCGCCCCTCATCCACCACTTTCACCACCGCCACCACCAAAACTACCACCATCATCTTCTTCAACTTCCTCCATTAACATTAGTTCCATCTCTGCCTTCTCCTCAAAACCCAATGCCCCGACTCCTCTTATTTCTCCCTGTTATTCGACATCGCTTTCTCTGACGCCTGCTCAACGCTTCCACCTCTTTTGCTGCCGCCGTCGCCTCCGCCGCCGCCGCCTCCGCCGCTGCCGCTGCCGCTTCCGACTCCTTAGTAGTCCCTTCAGCAGTCTGCACGCTGGCGACGCCGCTCTCTCATTCTGCGCGCTCAAAACGCAAATTACCTTTAATTGAGTAGCAAAACACGAGTATCTTTTTGGCGTCGTCATTAAAATCTTTCTCATGACGGCGCACGAGCGCCGCCCTGCTCAAGAGAACGGTGTGAGCCGTGGGAAGGGGTGGTGGAGGAAGGGAAGGGAAGGGAATGCTGGAAGAGGTGGAGGAAGGAACTCGGAGAAAAGAAAGGGTGAGTGAGATGCTACGTTTTAGGGAAGTAACGGTCAAGTTGATTTTATCTCGAAGCAAATCAAACAGAAAGTGACCAGAGAAGAAGTTCCGAAGTAACGAGATCAGAAAAGGAGGGGAAGACGAGCAGATGGGGCAGAAAGAGAGAATGAATTTCGAAAAGACGAAGAGAGAGGTTCATGAAAAAAGGAGGGCATGAAAGGATAAGGACCAGAATTCGATGATGAGGTAGAGAAATGCATTCGGAAAGAAAGTACAAAAGAGGGGAAATAAATAGGAACGAGAGTTCTCGTTCTGTCGGTCAAAATAACGTTGAGGAAAGATCGAAATGAAAGGAGAGTTGGTAAAAATAATTTGAATGAGAACCGGGGAATTCGAAAAAAGTGCGGGTAGCTTGGAATTTGTAGCGAGTGCAGGAGCACGCAACGAATGGTATTACGTGCTTGAGTTCACACATGGCATGGCATGCGATGCCTGAATCGAAGTACGGTTGAACGGGGGTGTATTTTCATGGAGCGAAAATACCAACGTGGGTGGAGGCCCTTCTAACCGAGGGAACGGAAAAGGAGATAGACCCACGGAATACGCAAACGGTTGCCGTTGCGGACAGGTAGGTAGGTAGGCAGTAGGATGACAGGTGGGCGGGGCTGAAAAGGAGGGATGGGTGCGAGTGACGAACGCTCATTCGGGAAAGCGGTGGCGGTAGAGACGGATCCGATGGCTTTTCAGAAATTTTGCATCCGCGGCCTCTTTTCCCTCGCTCTGCTTTGCCTCTCGCACTTCTCCCCCCCTCCTCCCCAGCGTCCCCCCTCTCCGCCCCCCCCCCACGCCGCGCGCCGCCGCTGTGCGGCTTTCTGTCCGGGCGCACGCTACCGCTAACGAGGCGACAAATGCGCCGGATTACCGTCAAAGGCGCGCAGGATGTGCGTGCGTTTTTGAGCCGACGGGGACTTTTGCAACATGAGACGCAGTTCTATACAATTAACTCATTAACGCTGAACGAGCTTCGCAACCGGCAGCCCCCGCGCCCCGCCGCCCCCCACCTCTCCACCCCTCCCCTGCGCCCTACTCGTCCCCAGCTTCCAGCCACCACCCACGCTACGTGTGCTAGAAGCGCTCTCCTCTCTCGCAATTTTGCTGGATATCAAATATCGTTTTGAATGCACCGCCGCCACCGCCGCCGCTTGCACTTTTTGCGCGAGAAGAAGGCGAGCGCTCGTCAGGCAACGTGTGATGTGAGGAGGGAAATGATGAACGGATTTTCATACTTTTATGTCGAGGGGGAGATGCGGGCGTGTGTGTATGGTGATTCCCGACGGCTGCGGTCGGACGAGTGGACGGGCACCCCGTTGACTTTCTGACTCCCGAGAACTCGCGACTGGTTGCTCGTGATGCCGGGCGCGCTTTTCTCGCCGGCGCGCGGCGTTCGGTGCACGGCAGAGAGCTTTGCCCGGTAATCTGATTGGGGCATTTCAGTCTCACTTTGAACCGGGAGCTATAGAATGTATGGGAGCGGGATTGCGACTGAAGTTTCGTAGGACAGGTGGCTATAATTTCAAGCCTCGACGGCGGTGGATTTTCGTCGCCTGCTAAGTAGTTTGGCCAAAGCCGACATCTGCCTGAAAGGCAACTCTAGAGGTTGGATGTTTTCCGATCAATGGCAGCTGAATGTCAGAACAGTTTCTTAACCTCTAAGAAGTCGCGTTGGTGTACTATGTACACGACTGTAAAAAGGTATATTTCCTTTTAATTTGTTAAAATTGTTTTGTACCTTTGCCTTATCTATAGATTTATTGGTTTATATATTTTGGTAAAAGACAAAAATAGTATCATGTTCGAAACGTCAATTTTCAACACGCGTGATATTACTAGAAATTCGACGCGAGATACAACCTATATACGCCATTCCATGTCAAATCGCACAAGAATTGACATGCGTTTTTTTAAAATGTACGCTATTTTTTTTAAAAAATCTGGACATCAGAATAAGACACGGTGTTTTTTATCTGCTTTAAAATTCATTATTTGTGTAGTTATGCCTACATTTAATTTTGGAATTACGCGTACATCACTAAGTATGATAAATTGTTGCTCCGAGTGTACTTAATATAACACTCCTGGTTTGTTTCATATAAATCTTTGAAATGTGTGTTGTATTCCTCTGTAAGTAAATTTTTCAAAAAATAAATATTTCTTTAAAAAAGATGTAATTATTAAAAAAAATGAAAACTTCTATATGAGCTCGCTCAGATAAAAAATTGATAAAAATATAGGCGTATTTATTGTTCAATTTTCTACAAAACACAAGAGGAAAAGTGGGCACTAAACACATCTAAAAAATATATTTTAAGTATGCAGACTCGCGCTTTCTGCCCATGCACTAACGAATTGTGTTCGATCAATCTTTAATACAAGTGCCGAAAAACAACAAAAGAATGACCGTCTGTCTGATTTGAGTTTCAAGAAATATGTTCTCTGTGTCCTCAGAAGGGATGGGTGACAGCGAAACTAATTCTACTACTGTTTCCCTCGTGCCGCGAAACGTATTTTACTGCGGAGTTCCTTTGTGTCCTAGGTGTGGGGTTCCCTCCTAATCGTGCTCGTGAAATACAACAGACAAATTGTCAACGAACATAAGTAAAATTTTCGGAGCCTCAGTCGCAATACGTATCTTATAAAGAAAAGAGTGCTAGAGTTTGTTCTGTGACTCGAGTGTACACTGTGAAACATGAGTGACAATCACCATACGACAGATTTTTCAATCCATTTAATCTTTCTGATCACGATTTTAAGAAAAGAAAATTTGCAATATGCGTGTTTACGCAAAAATGGTTTCATTTATCTATATCAATATCTTCATTGCGAACTTTATTTGTAGGTCACGTAAATGCTTAATCGATATATGAACATTTCCATGAAGTGCGAAAACTAATTTCAACCCACCATTTTCATGCTCTCCTTATTAGCGCAACGTGGTTAAGGGCATGACTTGCTACAACACTTCTCACACTTCCTGGATTCCGTTTTCTTAGAAGTGAACGGAACCCACATATCGCGTCACAGGGAGGTGGTGTCGATATTTACTTTCTCGATGATCTCACCTATATAACTGCATCAGCAGATAACGTCAATCAGAGTAACGTATATCTGTTCATTGAAATTTCAATGTTTAACAAAAATGTGTCCTAGACATAGTGTACTGCCCTCCAAAAACCGGGAATATTGAAGCTATCGAGAAAGAAATTGCGTTTTGCTCAAGTAAATACGACGACGTAATACTGATGGACGATTTCAATTGTAATCTTCTGAAATTCCCGTCGCATGCCGACAAGTTCAAACTTATGTTTGGCGAAATTAATCTTTCTATTCTACCACTAAATGCAACTCATCATACAACCAGTACAGATACTTAGATAGACCATATTGCTGTATCGAATCATAATAAAGTGAAATTCCATAGCCAATCGCCAGTTCTCGGAATATCGAAACACGACCTCATATACGTCTCGTACAATATGAAATGCTCTAGATATACGCCAAGAGTTTTCAAATACTTCAAAAGGTTCAATCTTCAATTATTTCTCTCTGACGGTATGTCTATGCCCTTGCATCTTGTCTCTCAAGAAAGTTCGTTAGATACAAATGTAAATACGTTCTCTCAACAATTGATGGAACTTATTGATCGGCGCATACCCGTAAGGAAAGCTCGTGCAACACGTCCGCCGGCGCCTTGGATAACAGATGAAATACGTACCTTAAGGAAACAAAGGGACACTGCTTCAAAATTTTTCCAAATTCAAAATGCGAAAACGACAGAATTAAATACAAGAAATTAAGACATGTTGTTACACAAAAATTGAGAAACGCAAAATGTAAATATTACCACTAAATTTTAGTCACAAATGGCGACTCGAAACAAATATGGAAATCTCTACGCACTCTTGTAAGTTAATTATACTTATTCTCTTAGATTTCAGTAAAGCATTCGACTCGGTCGATCCTGCTAAAGAAAATGACAGCTTTGAGTTTCGCTGAACCCAAGATTCGGCGGTTCTCACAATATATTTCACATCGTCAACAAGTCGCAGTATCAGATGAAAACGATCCAATGTCATCCGAACCGCCCGAGGCATTGCACAGGGAACAGTTCTAGAACCTTTAGCATTCTTAATTTACGAAAATACCTTGGATAATGTCTTAATGATACTGTCGCCAAAAATGTACGCAAATGACCTTCAACTATATGCCACCGGATACCCGTCGGAGTTCATTAGTTCAGAAAATAAACGAAGACCTAGATGCTCTCAATAAATAGATGGCAACACTAGGACTTTTATTAAACCCAAATAAGTCCCAAAATTTATTGATAGGCTCTCGCAACGCCATCATCAAATTAGATAAAACCATTAGTATAAATGGCTACTCTCTTCTCTGGTGTAACATCGTAAAGGACCTAGGAATTCACATAAACAGCACTCTCGGGACTACGCAAGTAAGTAAGACTTGTCAAAAAGTCTTTAAAGACGTACATTCTCCAAAACGCGTACGAGAACTACTACCTATAAACACACGTATGAACCTGATGAATTCACGGATAAGCCCCCATTTTGATTAGTGCGATTTCTTGTTCACTGACTTGAAAGCTAAGCTACCACGGAAGTGGCAAACAACACAAAATGCATGTATTCATTTAATGTTCGATCTTCGTAAGTACGATCACGTATCTGCTTACTACTGACAAACAAAAATTATCTCTATCGAAAAACGAATATTGCATAGCCTCTTGCCTCTCCATAAAATCTTGTACACGCGCCTTCAAACACACTTGTTTAAGGACTTCAAAATGCTTACACTAGAGCGATCACGTTCTGCATTATTGCCGTGTATACCTCGACGCAACAGTGTGTCAAACAGTTAGTCCTACTCAGTCACAGTAATTCAAAACTGGAATTCACAACCGACGCATCTTAAGAGAAGTCGTCACTTTAGAAAGTTTAAAACTCAACTTGGTGTCTGGATAAAAACAATACCAGAGAGTTTACATACGCCCTCTGTTCTATCCGCAATTTTTTCTAAAACAATAACTATTATGCCTTTATTACATATCATCTTCCATGTTGGACCTTTTTTGAAGTCGTATTTCGGAAAATATTTTTCTTTCCAGTCCTTTCCTCATGGCCATCATCCTCCTTTCGTAATTCAGGATACAGTAAAAGCTAATTCTATTACTGCTGATACAAGGTTTAAAATTAGAGAAATTCCGCAGCAATATCTACAAATACACACACTTTGTTATTATAATGTAATAGATTTCTTAATTTAAAATAAAATTTTATGTAAAACTGATAGAAAATAATCTTTCTCAAAGAATGTTGTATGTCACTTTTATTATTCTTTTTTGCTATTATTGTTACAAAAAAATCAGTACTGTCAGAGCATTATTTTACTGACACTTGTGTTTTAATCCCGTAAGATTTACTTTTAAAATCGCCTTTACCTAATGATTAAAGTGATAATTTTCCATGTTTTTGTTTGAGATTATGTATTGTATATGTCCTCAAGTACTATATGTTGTTATGTAATTGTAAAGTTACATGTACTTTGGTTTCCCTTCTGATCTCCTCGTATCCGTTTCATTATCATTTATTTATTCTATCCTCTTGTTCACCTCCATATTATTATTCTTCCCCTTTTCTTTTGTTTTTACTCCCAACTTTGATATTTCATGTTCTCAACGTTCGGCTCTAAGACGCCATCCTGATTGAGGTTTTTTCTGGGTTTACTCAGTCGCTTAAAGCATATGCTAGGACGGTCCCTAGTATTTCATCCCAAAAGTAAATTGCAAATATACTCCCCTTTTTGTTTATTGTTCACAGTTGAGGCATGTCGGGTAATGACAACTGACATGTTGGGCGAAATTAGAATTCGTGATTCAAAGTGGAATAAGTAGAAGCTTTGTATCTCATTTTTAAGAATGTTTGTTGCATCATGCCAGAAAATTTCAAAATGTCAGTCAAAATGTGACTAAAGGGTTCGTTATTTAATAACCAAATACAATCGTGAAGTTGTACCACCCCAAGAAGTACTTAAATTACTGCTTCATTAAAAAAACCGACGGTCAGTAACACAAAAAACACGTCTGCTGCAGCAATCTACAACACTGGTTCGTAAAAAATTAATCATTTTTAAAAGTTACTGAGATCCCACTTTGATTTTTTCTGTAGTTGTCAACAATACTCTAGTGAGTTAGTAGTTTTGTAACTTTCACCTAAAATTGAAAATTCAGGAAATTAAATTTTTGCAAAATCTCAGAAATTAAATATATTTTTAAGTTTCAAATGGAATTTGAACGGAGTTTCTATAATTAGTGTATTCAAATATGTAATATTTTTAAGATAGTGGTGCGCGTCATTTTTAATAAATTTCATTATGCAATATTTCCGAAAATAATAGAAAAAAATAAAAATATAAGTGTTAACTTATTTGATCTATATAATAAGTAGAACAAATTAGAAAATAATTAAAAATATGGTCAAATTTTGGTCTTTTTGTGCGATTTGTCGTGGAATGGTTTATATACAGCATGCGCCGTTCAATTAATTTAATATTTCTTGCTAAAAGAGGGGAGAACAAATATCACACAGAAAAGCGAAATGCCGTTCAGCCATCATTAATTCATTTTCAAACTGAGATGGTATTACTTCTTGTTTGAAAAAGTAAAATCTTCGTAGCGATGCTTCGTTGAATCATGAAATCAATAAACGATATTTCTATATTCAAAAAGACTTTGCCGGGCTCCTAAGACCAACGAGCTAAATATATTTATTGATTTACGATTGATTATCCACGTTTGTATGAATGAGGTATGTGTACTGGTTATGGTTATTTATACAAAAAACGTAAGCTTTTAAAGTTGTTGGCACAGCACACCGCTCGATCGTTATAAAACGAGAAGTGACTGCTTAAGTGTTAAATAACACGTTTTCGGAGCAAATGCGCTGTTTCCTTTTGCAGCCCGACTCGTGTCATTGGGCCTTAGTTCGCCTTCAATCGCCTTCAACCTATTCTTAAAGGCATCTGCCTGAATCAATTGTATTAATACTGTACCATGTATCATGTTTATATTATTGCTATTTATTATTATTATTATTATTATTATTATTATTATTATTATTATTTTCAATCTGCCTTAACAATATATTTTTGAAGTTGTCTTGTATTTTTAATATATTATCTGCCTTTTAACTATAATTATAAATCTGCCTTAATGTGTGCCTAGTGTAATACTAAACGGCACCCACCCGGCTCCCCGTGCCAGGGACGGTAACGTCGTGTGCGAGGGCCAAGTGGTGGGTGTGTAGTATGCAGAGCTGACAATGCAGATGCAAGCTAAGATGATAAACATTCCTTTATGATTTACTGTACAGAATTGCGTGAAGTTATTTGGTTCCTTTATTAAATTTTTGTTCTGGTAATGTTACTTGATTCCGGCCATTAAGAAATCATTAAACATTAATATTCAAGAGAAGTAATTATTGGTTTGGTATCCTTCCGCCATTTTAAATTTTAAAATGAGGTGTACCGGGAAGGGCTAACTCAATATAGACAAAAGAACTCATTTGAAAATTTACCGCACTGGGCGAACTCAACAAAATCTAAAGAAACATTTTCTTTCAGAAAGATGGAAAAACTCGATTTATACTTTTGAGCATGAATGCCTGTGGTGTACTTCACAATGCTGTATGAAACAATGATCAAATATTGAGTTTGCCCTTACTATCTCGGGATCGCCTCATATACGTTTAGCATTTAAGTTAAAAAGCATGCAATATATAACAGCATGCTTATAGAAAAAATACTCTATAGAATTAAGAGTAAACGCCAGAACAGCTTCCATTCTCTTATTCTTTCCATCATAGAAGAATATTTGTCTTTTGAACTCCTCAGCCCTATTCCATTCTGAGATTATATCGAGGCTTTTAGCCTTGGCGAGTCACCGAGGAGACCTTTCTGGCAGACAGCGCGTTGGATCTTGCCCGACAACGGGATCACGGCGTCTAATCCTAAGCCCTCTGCCGCTCACACGCGTCTCCTAAACTTGGCGGGCGTCGCCGCTCGCCCGCGGGCTCGCGCCCGGCCTCGTCCTCGGCCTCGGCCTCCGCGGGGGCGCAAAGACCGCGGGGCGCCGCGCGGGTGGGCGGGGCCAAGGCCCTCTCTACCTCTGGGTTCGAATCCTGGTTTCCCCATGCGCGCTCTTTGGAGGATAAATCAGGTTCGCGGCAGGTGTGTTTCGGGGGCTGTCCTCCTCATCCCACCGATGTTCCAGCATCATTGTAGCCATCTCTCCATTAAATGATCGTTCCTACCGTTATTCGTAATTCAATTAGGTATAAAATAGTGACGATAGAGGGCTTATTGAGCTTAAGTAAACAAAGGCCAGTTGTATTTTTTCTAAATATATAACATTCTTATTTGAATATTTTTAGCGTTAAATCAATATGTAAAATAGGCAAATAAATAAAATAGGTAGGAAAATTATATAGGTGGGGAAAAGGAATAGGTGGAGAAAAGAAAAGAAATAGATAGAAAAAAGAAAAGAAAAAGGTAGAAAAAAAGGTTGCAAAAATTAAATAGGTAGATAATGAATCGGGCAGAGAATTGAAAGGGCGGAGAATTGAAACGGGCGGAGAATTGAAAATAGGGAAATAAACATGTCCACCCAACCTGGGAAGCGCCTCTTACGAACTTCAACTACACAGCCATACAAGCCATTGTGCCACTTACAGATGCTAAGAATGAACTGTTTTTTTTTCTGAATGATATTTCCCAGAAATAACTACCAATTGATGTGTGTTTCAGTTTTAACATCATACTTTTTTAATTATTGTACAGTTCGTGAGAAGGCGGATTGTGAACCTAAAACACAGTTGGTATTATCAATCATTGTTTAAAACCTATATTATTTTTATTATTTTATCGATATTATTTATGCAACTACAGTCAGATGCAACAGAAAATCATCCGTGTAGGTACTTGGAAAAGATTGAACATTAAGGTGCCCTGATTTAATCTCTTTCAAATGAAACTGAATTAATTGAGTCTGCTGTACCAAAAATTTAAAACGCATAGATTAAATTTGTTTTACACAACATTAGTACCTCGTAAAGAACTTGGCACGTTTTCTAGAGTTAAGTGGGAAATATATTAATTCAAATTATCATTCTCCATACACTCGCAACAGCAAGTCGATTTCAATACTTTTTATTACATAAGAGCAAATATTTATCAATTCGTGACAAAAACGCGCGTTTCCGTCAGTATTCAGAGTTCAAGCTGTATGTGGTTTAGGGTAGGGATCCCAGAATTTAAGAAATCCTGCACAGAATACTCTTCTCCTCATTATACGTCGTACAGTTTTTAACTGCTTTTGACGTTAAATAAATAAATGTTAAGTGCAGACTAAAATGACGTTGGAGTGTTACACGTATTTAAATCAAATATTTTACGAAAAGGAAAATTTCATAATCTTGGGTGGTAAGTGACTCTTAGAAAATACATGTTTGGATGTAAATGTATTTAAGGGAAACAGCCGTAGATGCTGTTTGTATACAACTTTTTTATTTTTCGTTATTAATAGTTTACAAGAAACAGAAGAAACAGATAATATTGCGATTTGCATTTGATGTTGACAAAATATTCAGGAACAAATTGTTTATTTCACCCAAATCCAACTTTTTTCCCAAAATCAAAAATCTAAACGCAGAGATGCACGTAATAAAACAATATGTAGAAATATATTTTCTTTTAAATTTGTGCGGCAGATATACACATTTTAGTCGAAAAACTATGTATATTAATATATTATCATTCCAGGGTATTAAAAATGTGTATTAAAAAAACGTATAGAAAACACAAAAATCATCAAATCTATATAATTTATTCATTGTCGATATAGATGAAATATTGTTGTGAATAGTTATTTATTATACCAATCAAATATTGATAGTTTCTTCGGCATATGAATGAAGTCTAAAGGTGAAAATATATTAATAAAGCTAAAAGAAATAAAATTGGATAAAGCTATGCAGAGAAGAAAAACTAAGTGGAGGAGGTGAATAAAGTGAAGAATGTGGAAACTTTGAGGAAGCCAATGTGTCAGCTCAAATACGATACATTATTCCGCCAACAAATCACTGCGAGATCGTAGAGACACGAGAAGAGATCTGACAATGAAAAAGACGAAAGAGCGAAAGAGGAAGAGCAAACTAGTAGATTATACAGCAGTTGCTCGTTAACCAGCGAAAATACACGAGCACTTAAGGGTGGAAGGAGCGGCCTCGGGCGGTCTGGGAACAGACCCCACGACAGATGCCAAACAAGGCCCGCCTTCCCGGCCTCCGGCCATTCAAAACAAAAAGAGGCTGCGACTCGCGCAAAGGTGGAGGGAGCGGGGATGCTCGAGGCGGGGATGCTCGAGGCGGGGATGCTCGAGCCGGGGACGCTCGAGGCGGGGATGCTCGAGGCGGGGATGTCCGAGGCGGGGATGCTCGAGGCGGGGATGCTCGAGGCGGGGATGTTCGAGGCGGGGATGCTTGAGGCGGGGATGTTCGAGGCGGGGATGCTTGAGGCGGGGATGTTCGAGGCGGGGATGCTTGAGGCGGGGATGCTCGAGGCGAGGATGCTCGAGGCGGGGATGCTCGAGGCGGGAAGGCGGAAATGCTCGAGGCGGGGATGCTCGAGGCGGGGATGCTCAGGCGGGGATGCTCGAGGCGGGATGCGAGGCGGGGATGCTCGAGGCGGGGATGCTAGGCGGCTGTTCGAGGCGGGGATGTTCGAGGCGGGATGAGGCGGGATGTCGATGAGGCGTGGAGATGCTCGAGGCAGGATGTTGCGAGCGGGATGTTCGAGATGTTCGAGGCGATGTTCGGGCGAGGGCGAGGGGAGAGGGTGGAGCGAGGATGCGGGCGGATGTTCGAGGCGGGGATGTCCGAGGCAGGGATGTTCGAGGCGGGGATGGTCGAGGCAGGGGATGGTCGAGGCGGGGATGTTCGAGGCGAAGGAGGATATTCAGGGATGGGCTGAGGCGGGCGGGCGAGCGTTTGGAGCGCAGGTGGGGGATGCTCGAGGCGGGGATGTCCGAGGCGGGGATGCTCGAGGCGGGGATGCTCGAGGCGGGGATGTTCGAGGCGGGGATGTTCGAGGCGGGGATGTTCGAGGCGGGCACGTTGGGAGGCGCGAGGTGGGGAACAGCGGGGGCAGTACGAATGGGGGGTGACGATGGCGTGGTGAGGCGGGGACGCGTGATGGGACAACACCGGGGGACATTTGTGGGGTGTGGGTGAGGTCTGTGGGAGGGTCTGGGCGGCGGCGGGGCAGCGGCAAGGATTGGAGCGCCAGGGGCATGGCGACACTTGGATGTGGAGCGAGGAGCGAGTATAGTTTGACAAAAAGCTAACGCAAATGGATAAATGGAACACGTGTGGTATACATTAGTTTAATGAAGCAGAAATGTTTGGTAGTTTCGGGGCAAGAGAGTCAACACAAGCTGTATCTGCATTTTGGTGTAAAACGCGTTGGAAAGTTTGCGTCGACTGGATTTAAGGATGTTTTATATTAATCGCCAGAACGCATTCCACACATATTTCATCTACACATTCGCTAAACTGTTGATATTAAAGTATTCGCGAGCGGAGACGCACAGATAGGCCAGGATGCACAAGGGGTGGGAGGGAGGAGTGAAACGGGGACTCTCGGGTGAGAGGAAGGAGGGGCGTGGCGCGGGCGGAAGCAGGCAAACGTCTTATCGATTGACTGCTCCGTGAGGCGATTATCATCCTCCCACCCACGACTGCGCCTTCCCCCTCAGCCACGCGACTTTTGCTTTCTCCCCTGATTTTCCCGCCTTCGTTAATCTTGCGTTGCTCTTGTCCAGCTGTCTCTGCCCGGTGCTGGCGCTTCGCCGTCCTCAAACGAAAGTAGCCTTCGGCTGTTGTTTGCGATTCGCTTGTATTCGTAACTCCGACTTTCCCCAGTAACTGTAGTGAAGCTGCATTTCGACTCCTCAGTCAGCCTGCAGTACCTGGTACCTCATTTCGTCACCGTGAACTGTCTTCTTTTGTACTGAAGGTATTGCAAAGTCTTGTAAAGAATTTTTGAATTTTTATCCAGGCTGTTTTTAATTTTCATCTTCATGTAATTCTGCTCTGAATTCTTCCCCTTTCTGATCAGCCATGCACTCCTGATTCTCAATTAGTGATGGTTTCGTGACATTCCTCTCCTTCATTTCGTCTTTTCCCACTTTGTTTACTGTCTCTCGCGCCTTGTCATCCTAGGTTTCTACTCACATTCGATCAGTGCTTTCCACAAACCCACACGATTCTGCTCAGTATCGGTAACCATTTTCGAATCACCGTCTCCTCGCTTCCCGCCACTCTCATCCTCGCCTCCCTTCCGGGTTCCTCGCCTGCCTTACCGCCCCGCCCAAACCGGGATCGTCCGCGACGCTTGCGCTACTGTTTAAGGAAACACAATATTAGATGTTACTGCGGAAGGACGCGAAGTTTTGCGAGGACACCGGATAATTGCGTTGGCGGCGCGCCAGCGGGCGACGGGGCGAGCGGGAAACGCTCGGAAGGGCGGGGACCTGGGCGGAATGCTCGCTTACAGTGGCGGCCGTTTCAGTCGTTCTGGCCCAAAATCTAGACACATCTTGGCACACAAGGGCTTACGAATCCCGCCTAAGGCACTATTGATTGTGGTTTCCGAGCATGTCAATTGCTAAGATCATTCGTCTCGTAACTGTTGTGTGTTTTGTTCGCGGGAGGTGGTTGTGATCTTTCCCCGCAGGATGAGAACATCCGTCACTGACCTGCTCGGTGAGTTTCAGGACCAAGTATCTCCCACCAGCGGGGACACGCTTGCCCCAGCCGGGACAAGCTCTAAGCTACCGAGATGTGTGGTAATGTAGTGCATGTATGTGTAAGTGTGTGTAAGTGTAGGCGAGTGAGAAGAGGACAAGGAAGAGAAAGGAAAGATCGCGCGTGGCTCGTGGCTCGTTTGTTAGTGTTCTGCCCCGGCATTCGCTTGGTGTTGATTGGATCAATCACGGAAAACTACCAAACAGAGTGTCCGGCCGCTGGAATTCTCCTCCAGACGCGGTTGAATTCGACCTAGCTATCTAATTGTGTCAAATACACTTTACCGCCGGAGCTCGAACCCGAAGACCTCCAGAGAGAGCCACTCTAGTGACATCCATTAATGTCCCGAGCCACCTAAGCCGGTGATGAGGGAAAATTAATCCATTTTAAAATCCATTTGATCGCCGGTAACTAGATTACCATTGAGATCTTGGGAACACAAAGGGACTGGTTGCCTGATCCCGTAAGAAATTACAAGCTCGGTGAAAAGCTCATGAGATACCTCTGGTAATAATGTACGTGCAGGCTCGAGATTATCCAGTAGCTACCTGGGAGTGCGTGGTCAATGTTTCAATGTCATAGATGAAAATGCCAATCGGAATTAGTGTTAAAAATACCATTCAAATGACACACCTGTTTTCATTTTTTTCTCGTCTGCAGAGCATTTTATTAGATTTCTTTGACTAATAAATTAAAATTGTAGAAAATTATAATAATACGCACTTTAATATGCGATTATAGATGGAATTTTAATGTAATGATTATGTGACAATTGCCACCACAACGTCTCCGACCGGTGAAGTTTAGAGTTGAAGTCTGGATGGTGGGAGATTTTTGACAGATAGATGGCTGGATCGCATTCAGTATCTTTTTGGAGAAGTGAAGCACCCGGTTGCCAAACTGTATTATTGTTATAAAGGTAATCAGCTGCCAAAATCTCGGTAAGCAATTTTGGCCTCTTCTTTCCCTGAGGGACCAGTGCGCTGCGCCAGGAAGCGGGAGCGTGAGGGCATCCGCGGCCTCGGACACCACCGATGCCTTGCTCCCCCGCCGCCCTGCGCCCCCGCCGCCCCCGCCGCGCTGCCACCCCCGTCGCCCCGCCGCCCCCGCACCCCGCCGCCCCCGCGCCCCCGCCGCCCCCGCCGCCACCCCGCCCCACCGCCCCCGCCGCCCCCACCGCCCGCCGCCCCCGCCGCCCCCGCCGCCCCCGCCGCCCCCGCCGCCCCGCCGCCCCCGCCGCCCCCGCCGCCCCCGCCGCCCCCGCCGCCCCCGCCGCCCCCCGCCGCCCGCCCCGCCGCCCCCGCCGCCCCCGCCGCCCCCGCCGCCCCCGCCGCCCCCGCCGCCCCCGCCGCCCCCGCCGCCCCCGCCGCCCCCGCCGCCGCCGCCGCCGCCGGCCGCCGCCCGCCGCCCCCGCTGCCCCCGCAGCCCCCGCCGCCTTCCCTGCCACCACCTCCACCATCCCCGTCGCCGCCCCCGCCCTCGCCCGCGCCTACCGCCGGCACAAAGAAGGCCAATAACGACACGCGGAGCGCTCTCGGGTGGCGGTGAAAACAAGAAAAGAGCGCTCTGTGGACAGGGAAGCCGGCAATGGCGGCGGGCGCGACAGGCGGCGGCGCGGGTGGCGAAGCGAAAATGTGGTTGGAGATGAGACGGGCGTGGTTGGATGGGACGGGTTGGGACCCGAGGGGAGGGTTAAGACGGGGCGGTGCGGGCGGAACCGAAACAGGAGTGAGTGGAGTTGGCAGGATACAGCAGGGTGGGGTGAAGCGAGCAGTGTGGGAAGGGAGTGTAGAGCGTGGGAGAATGGAGCTGGAAGAGTGAATATAGAACCAAGATTGGAGCGGGAGCGGTGCAGTAGAAAGGGTTAAAAAGGCAGGGTAGCGCAAGAGGGGAGTGAAAATGGGAGATGCGAAAATCGGGTGAGCTGGAGCAGGAGTGGGTGAAGGGAGCGGCAATGGACCGGGAGAGAAAGGGGAATGAGAGAAGGGGATGAGGCACGTGCTACAGAGTGGGTGAGCGACACGGGTTGAGTGTCTGGTGAAGCGTGAGGTGAATTGCAGAGGAAAGTCCGATGGTGAGTGTAGTTGTAACGTTCTGAAATCCTTGGTGACACACGGCTTCCAGCCACTTCAGGTTTGCTTCAGGTCTCTTTATGTCTATTTTACACGGTAGTTTGCGTGCTGGTTGGGCATACAGAAAGCGTTTAGTTCACACTGCACGATTCCTGCGTTTGAGAAGGTTCGAGTTTTTTGTACACAAAACGTACTACTTGACTCTAGCGCTTCCAGCGGCACTCTCGTTCACTAACGGCATTCTTTACGGCGGAAATCGTATTTCCTTTTTGTGGTTAGGTTAGGTGCGATTTGTGGGATTTTGTGTATTGGCGTGGCGGATTCGAGTTCTCGGCAATTCTGAAAAGTTTGTCTCACAGCATCTTACAAATGTGAGGTTACTGAATGTCACATCTGCAGCCAAGACTTTCTACATTCGGAAGGGTTTTTTCTATGCACTCTCTACAGCCTTCGCAGTCTCAACCATGCTTGTGGCGACAACGATGACGTCCTTTCTGTTTTTCTCCCCGTGTTTCATTAATACATGTAAAAACGTATTTGTAAAGTAGCTGAGAATGCACGTATACAAATGTCGGGAATGAATTCACTCGGATGGCGTAGTTCAGGAGCCGTGGCGGTGTATAGTGGTAACTCGTTCAGAAAACTTTCAGACCTGTAAATATGACGTTTGATTTTTATACTTCTAATTTGGGATCTTGAAGGTTCTGAACAGTATTTGTATGAAAATCGTGTAAAAGGTACCATGTAAAAGGGCTTTAGGATTAATTCCAGCTCAGGTTTGAATGAGCTTAGCGCCGGGTTCGGGTGGGATTCGATTGGGATTCCCGATGGGTTCGCAACGAGTTTGGGTTCCGTCTAGGTTCGATCCGAGTTTCGTTCTGGTTCGGTACGGATTCGGTCGTGTTCGGGGAGAGGTAGACATTGCAGTCGTTTGTTAGAGTTCGTTCGGCGGCGGTACGGGGTGTAGGCGGTGGAGAGCGAGAGACTGGAGAGCGAAAGCAACAGTGGAGAGGAGTGGAGAGCGAGTGGAGAGCGAGTGGAGAGCGAGTGGAGAGCGAGTGGAGAGCGAGTGGAGAGCGAGTGGAGAGCGAGTGGAGAGCGAGTGGAGAGCGAGTGGAGAGCGAGTGGAGAGCGAGTGGAGAGCGAGTGGAGAGCGAGTGGAGAGCGAGTGGAGAGCGAGTGGAGAGCGAGTGGAGAGCGAGTGGAGAGCGAGTGGAGAGCGAGTTGAGAGCGAGTTGAGAGCGAGTTGAGAGCGAGTTGAGAGCGAGTTGAGAGCGAGTTGAGAGCGAGTTGAGAGCGAGTTGAGAGCGAGTTGAGAGGTAAAAGAGGAAGCGGGCTGAAGGGTTGCTGAGCCGTTCTGAGCGGGCGGAGAAGAAACGGAGAGGCATGTCCGGAGGAGTGGCTGGCAACGGGGCGGGGCAGCGCCGGTGGCTGTCCTCCAGCCGTGGCCCCGCCGCCTTATAAACCGGGCGTCCCTACGAAAACAATCTCGGGCGCGCGGGAAAGGAAATATGAAGGTAAACATGCCCGAAATCTCGCGACGGAAGGAAATAGGCGGCGACAGAAAGAAAAGTTGGAGATCCTGGGCTGGGGCCGTGGAGACGGGGCCGACGGACAGCGCCTGAGGCGTGGGCGGTGGCAGCGGCGGTGGGGGACAGCGGCGAGCCCGAGCGGGGGTGGGGCCAGCAGAAGGGATGATGGAGCGCGGGACGGAAGGGCAGCGAGAGGACGAACAGGCGTCTGAAAGGTCAGATTTCCATTTGCTTTCATCTTAAGGACAGGACGCTGTGGCGATGAGTTTCTCGAATGCCACTTGTTTGAAGACGCTGCACGGAATAAGTGACCACTTGACGCTGATGGAATTTTTTTCTTACGACGCTGCCTCGCTGTCAACGCTGATCAACGCTCTCCCGAATATCCAAACTTTATGCTTCTGTTCGGGTACAGGACGATCAGTTCACCGTCACGTCGTCGCCTTCATGGTTTTGTGAACTTGTGACTTTGCGAAATAATACAATGAATACAGGATATTGGAGATCGTGTTCGTATTCCATACATGAAATACACAATGGATGGAACTGCTGACGACACGCCGTATGCAGTGGAAGTGAGATTATACCAACAGGAATTTTGAAAATCATTGAGCTGTTGCATTTTATTTCTCTGCATTCCTTCATCCGTTCAGCACATGAAACTTCTGTTAGTTTTCAGTGAATTTTTTACACGAACTTTGATATGTTAACAGGTTGTAAATATACCTAGATGATAAAAATTGCATTATCAAGAATACGGGCGGCTTTGGTGGTATAGCGGTTAGCGTATCGATGTTGTACCATGCGTTTGCAGGTTCAAACACGACCGAAACCGTGGAAAGAAGTCCTTTGGGCGAAAATAATTCTTCGTATGCCTTCCTTCGGAGAGAAATAAAGCCGACTGTCTCATATTGTAGATTACTGCATCAGAAAGTTCCTGAAGACGAAAAGAAGCCTCTGAGCTAAATTCGAATCGCCTATTTCGTCGCTCGAGTGATACTTTCTTTTTCCGCTAGATGGTGAAAAGAGCGTTGCAAAATCTGTGTAGTCAGAAAGAAGAGCGGGCTTGATGGCATGAGTCTCGCCATGTAAAAATAAGGCATGAATTAAATTAAATATCTTTTTCGGGTTAATGTTTTCTGCGTTCTATATTATTTCGCCATTCCCAACTCTAAAGACGAGCTGATTTATACGATGCTGCATCAGATTTGAAAATTTATTGTAAAGTGTTCACTGGGGGGTGGATTTTAATGCCTTTAAAATTCGTCAAATATCAATAAAAATCTTGTAATGATATGTCATAGAGACTTTATTTCGTTCAAGTGAACTCAGCCTGCACACTGTTGGTTTGTATTGCTCTTTACCAGGAAATCTGCCTTAATCTCTGTCTTATTAATTTATCGCAAAATCGTCCTAAACGACAGTGACGTTGATAGGCATCACAGAAACCATAGATTACATACTTGCAGCGGCTGACCTTACAATTTCTGTGGAGAATTTGTTGTATCTCTTAAAATATTATTTGGGCAATTACCATTAAAATGATTAAATCAGCAAAAAATGCTTTAAAAATGATAGGAAAAGGTACAAAAAAGACTTATTACTCGAAACGGACAAAAATGAAAAATGGGTCATTTCGTTTTGTCATAACAAAATTTATATCTGTACTAAAGTGGACTGTTCTAAACTGGACACTGTTCTAAAGTGGAAAGGAAAAAAATGACAATTTTATTAAAATCCGTCCCGTAGTGATCACCATTCCCAGCCTAGAGTGAAGTTTTATTTCCATTTTAAAGACTGCGTTGCTTTCAAGATATATTCTGAATAGTTTAAACGTCAAAAACTCTCAAAAAATTATTTGGGAGCGTTGTCGTATTTGTGTTCGAAAATGATGTCAAAATTGTATGCACACTTCTTCTTCTGATTACATCAATAGGTAAGTTATACAAGCGGCCATATCTGTTTTGTTCCTCCCGTGCTGTCAAACCACTTTCTGCTCTTTCTCGACGGCTGTTCCTTCTCTTCGCCCTCGCCCGACAAGAGCGCGCTGTAAACTCGCCCACCGCGGCCGCAAGTCGCAGCGAGATGACGCGTGCAGTCGCAGCGAGAAAGGCCTGCGTGCGAGTCCCAGGCGTCGTGGCGAGCCGGCGACGGCGACTGCGGAGGAAGAAACTCGGGCGTCGAGGGCGACCAAGAAAGCAGAGACGGGGCGAGTTGTCGGAGTGAGGCGACGATCTCAGCGGGGAAGGGGGAGGAGGAGGAGGAGGATGATGTTGAAGTAGCATTGATTGATTGCTTCCGGGTACGTGAACTGTTTGGTTATTGGTCCCATCAGTGCAGTGAAAGCTTTTTATGTCAGGGGATAGCGCTTTTCGAGAGAATCGCGCGCCGACCTACACGACAGCTTTCGGGGGATTTCCCCTTCGAGATATCACCAACAGACAGAGCACCGCCCCATCCGGATTAAGCTCTAAGCTACCAACCGGTCACTTGATACGTGTGATAGTGTTGCGTATGTAAGTGTGTGTATGTGTGCGAGGGGATGGGACAAAGAAGAGGACGGAAAGATCGCACGCTGTCAGTGGACCGTTTAATACCACGGAAAACTACCGACCAGAGCAGCCGGTCGTTAGAAGTCTCCTCCAGACAGCGGCTGAATTCGACCTAGCTTTCTAGCTAGTGTCGAACATCCTTTACAGTCGAGACTCGAACTCTAGGTCTTCATGGTGAGAATCGCTAGAGAGAGCAGCGTTGAGGTTGGACGCGTGGCGGGAGCGGAGGTGGGAGGTTGTGACATGGGGGAGCGGGGACGACGACTGGGCGAACGCTGACGCTGAGGCTTGGACTGAGGGGAGAATATGGCGGGCAGGCGGCGCGAGCGGGGGCCGATCAAGGAAGCGGTGACAGGGCGGAGCGCGGTAGGGGGGACGAGTGGGGGCGGGGTCGGTCCCGGCCAGAGGCAGGGGAGCGGCCCCTGGAAGTTCGTGCGGACCTATTCATGGAGTTGGCGGTCCCCGTGCGCCGCGCCGCGAGACGCATCTGGCGGCGCCCGCAAGTTCGGCAGCGCGCCCCGCCCCTAACGTCCCCGCTTCCGCCCGCGACGCCCCCTCGCCCAGCCCGCCTTCTCCACGCGGGGACGCCCGGGTGCGGGAGAACTCTCCGAAGGATTGCGTGGAAACGGGGACCCGCCGCGCCACCCCGCGCCACCCCGCGCCACCCCGCGCCACCCCGCGCCACCCCGCGCCACCCCGCGCCACCCCGCGCCACCCCGCGCCACCCCGCGCCACCCCGCGCCAGCTCAATGCCTGTTTCAGCTGGACAAGAGAAACTAGAAATTATGTATCATAGAGGAAGCGCATGGAAGGAAGGGAAGACTGTCGGGTGAGCAGAATTCGTCGAGACGCGAGGCTTTCGCTTATTCTTTAGGGTCACTACAGACCCAAAGAAGAGAACAGGGGGCATTTTTTGTTCGCATTATATGACTTCTGAATAATATTCAAAACTTTCCTCATTCTTTAACTTAGGATAGGAGAAGTATCAATTATAAGTAGTTTTTTACAATGTTATTTTAATAAACAGAAAATTGAGCCTTACATGTGTTTCGGGACTTCATCCCATCATCAGTGGCTCCAAGTATTAATTTATACGTGATAGTGTGCATTAAATACGTGATAGGTCCTAAATTGGCGCCATCTTGTACGACAACCTGATAGACAGACATGTTTTACCGCCAACGAGTTTTCGGAATCAAGGATCCACGAAGCGTGGATTTTAGCTACTTTACGTGTTAGAGGATTTTTTGCTAAATTTCGCAACAGGAGATATCCTTTTTCTGGCGAAAACTCGCCGTATTCTGGCGGAGGATTCCACAACTTTTCTCTTCTTATGAAGATCTTCGTTAGGCGAGAAAGTAAAAAGTTTATCTAAAAGAGAATGACAGAGTTAATGTTATTGAATAGAGTTATAAAAAATGAAATTTGTTACTTTGGTATTGAAATTGATATTTTCATTTGGATCATTTCATGTATCAATCCGTGCAATTTACATATGTTCACAAACAAATCACTCTTACACTCTGAATACATTATGTGTGGGGCTTTCTCAGTCTACAATATATCATAATTTGAAATTTAATACAAGGAAAAGTGATTTTCTTCAATAAGCAAATTGTAATAAATGCGTTATTTTTTACAAATTTATTTAGTTTGTGATATTTAAGCAAGTTGTAAGTAGGTATTCATTATAATTCTATCATAATTTGAGTTGAAAAACATTGTCTGTAGGTTTTCTATTTGATCTACTTTTGGGAAGTAATATATTTTACATTTATTTAAACTTTTATTCGTGAAACACAGCGTTGAGATATTTGAACCCCGAGTGTGGTTTTGACATAATCGTGAATAAATAGAGGAGTGTCCGCATTTTAACGGAGATAAAGGGGGCCAGACATTTCGATGTTGCCTGCGTGCCTCGACTGGGAAGGATTTATTTTGTTACAGGTAAATTTAAGAGATCGCGATCTCGGTTTTCTTCTGTTTCGGCATGAATGCAGAATGCCTACATTTGTGTAATGTAGATCTTTTTGTCTCCGATTGGTTATCCTTATTTTTGTATACTAAAACTAATACAAAACCATTTGGCGTATAATTATAATCTGCGTACGTTTTCTTGAGCTCGAGAATACCTACCCCAATCTTTAATATTCATAATTGAATTATGAATAAAGGCACCAACAAGCACGGTTGAAAAACTTTGAAAACTAGACATTTTCACTCCCGAATAATACTAATAGTGAAATACGCTACAGGTTCAATTTTATAATATTGCTGTCGACTTAACCCTCAAAAGTTCTTCTTCCCTCTCACCGAGCTAAAAGAGACCTCAACAATACCAGCGGATTGTGAAGCTATATTAAGTCCAGAAACAAATGGGCCATATCACCATTTCCTTAATGAATCAACGACAAACCCGATCTAGGTAGGTGAATTTGACCCAAAAGTTGAAGTACAATTTTACGAACTATTTTATGAGTTATTATCTTTTCACAGATATAAACAAATCCCATTTGTTCAACTATTGAATAACAAAAAATTGCGCTACCCAAAATAAAATCCGAAATTTCGAAGCCCAAAACAGGATCCGCCGTCGTGATGGTGAGTTTCTGAGACCGATGTCTCGCCCCATTTACGACGACAATTATGCTGAAGTGGTTGTTTCGCACAGGAGACATACTCTCAAGCTTGCAGATACTTTCCTTTCGATATTAGAAGTGTTCAAAAGCCGGCAACTGATATAAAACTGTTAATTACGCTACTTCGATCAGCATATCGACTCTGCTGCTTCTGTCTGGGGTGTCTGGGAGAAATTAATTTTAATATAATATTATATTGGAAATTATATTAACATTAATAATAATGTTAGGAAATTAACATAAGAGGAAAAATATAGAAGACTTTAGATCAATTTCAGAATTCCAATTGGCAATCACAGACCAACAAGAGACAATTACAAAGAGCGAAGAAATATAGACATAATCCATGGAAAAACACATAAGTATAAGCGATTGTGGTCATCAAAATGACGCAAAAAAAACCCAGCTAGATCTGTTGTTTCTACTATTTCTGCGTAAATTCAATCGCACACCCGAGTGAGCAAACGAAGAAAAATTGGAAGAAGAAGTCATATGTACTTTGAAATAATGCTTTGTTTTCATGTTTACGGGATTTAATACATTTTCCCCTTGAGAAATGCGCTCAAAGTACGTTCATAACAAATATGGTTTTTAAACACTACAAACGTAATTTGATCCTTCCTCATATACTGCCAGTATGCGGATGTGAGGCCAGAAGCCATTAAGTGACGGACAGGTAAAGAAATGATTGGGAGTTTCAAATACTAGGTATTGTTTGGCGCTACAAACAAACATAATAAAATCGAATTTCTCGTATCACTATTTGAATTACACATGTAATACAAAGGTAGTTTTATACCATAAAAGGCTGATACACTTCATAGCATAGCCGGTATTTAACTATATTGTACTAAGACTAAATATAACACAAATATTTCCTAAACGTTTTCTGAATACTCAGTTTCGAGAGAGTGATCCGTTTTTTTATCTACAGCCAAAGACGCCATAACAACTCAAATTATAACGTGTACGTTAACAAATATTAGGTGTCTACTCTATAAAATCGTGTCTACTTCACATGCGAGAACTATTTTTTGTCTTTCGTAAGAGGGCAGAGGAAATTCGTATTTCATTTGCATTATGATACTACAGTGGCCTTGGGCGAAAATACTGGCAACCCTTTTTCTAAGTTCGAGTATTGTTTCTCTCGTGCATATTCATGAACGGAATTCAGGAGATGCAAACTGGTCATTAAATTTGCAACGCAAGAGAAGAAATTCTGTATGGTATTCGAAGCGTCCTCCAGCTGATGAGATTTTTATAGCATACAAATGATTTTTGCATTTTAAAACGAGGCTTTACATGGAAATGCAGACGTGTTGAAATCAAACTGTGGAACAAGAACTTGACTTTTCTTTGTGTTGACTAATATTTTTACGACCTATCTTGCATTTTCGGAACATGATTAATAATGAATGTCATCGCAATAAAAAATCTGCTTTTTCAGTTCGTCAACTTATCACGAGTTATTTCCCTTGTACAGAGGAACTTTCATTCCCTTAATAAATTCACTTACATTGACTGAATGATACCGGTATGATGAGAGGTGGGCAAACTACGACCAGCGGGCCAGGTGCATCTCTCAGAAAATTAGAAAACATATTTACATCGCGAACACTTGATTAGATTTCTTAAACGGCTCGACCGATTTCGATGTAATTTGGAGATTTCAGAGCCGTTTAAAGAGAATTGGATAATTTCACCATGGCGTTCAACACAGATTGTGAAGTAGTAAGGCTGGATTTGAAGCTTGAATCAATTGACACTTGCACAAATTGAGAATGCAGTGCTGTCAACTAGAGTTATTAGTGTTTTCATGAAGCAGGCGATTTCGTTAGGAAAATAGATTTCTCTTGGAATCCATTGTACTGGGGGTCAGCAATCGCGCTCCTTACGAATGAAAAGAATGTACGAAGGCTAGACTAGATCGACTCTGCAGAGAATCGAAAGTGTATTTGGTCTCTAAACTATTTTAGCCCTTTCAGCTGCATGGCATACATTTTTTCTTTCACTCGTCTATAGATTTGCTGCTTCATCATGGTTACAAAATTTTGCCATTGCCCGCAATATTAATCTATTGTTTTGTACAGTGCAACGTAGGTCTCAAGATCTAAATGTCATAATAAAAGTAATGTATCTCTTCTTCAGGGAGAAGGGAGTGCACACTAAAAACGCCATTCTCTCACGGTTTTCGAATTCGGTATCATGTGCATTGGCACAGAAAAGGTGAATTCCTGGACCTTCCACTGGAGATAATTGGTTAAATAAAGGCACCTTGAGTAAATATGTAGACAACCTCGAAAAGTTATGTCTTCTAATACTTTGTTACTATGAATAATGTTTGAATACATCAGTAATAGTACATTCTTCATAGTTCCCGTCCTTGGTTCATTTTTGGAAGTGTCGCCCTTTAATACCAGAGTCAAGAATTATAAATACAAATGTGACTAATAGCACTCTGTTTGCGCGTGAGAAAAGCTGCGAAGGCAGAAAATGAGCTGATGATGGATATTAATTAGTAATTCAAGGCTTTATCGAACGTCAATATGTGTGGATAAACTACTTTAATTCCAGATACAAAAGAAAATACATGGAATTTTGCTTGTAAAGGATCACCTGGGGCAAAAGTATTGCCTCTTTTGACCGTAGGCAATCTCGTGCGTGCAGTCTTTTCGATATTCAAGTTATACTAGGTATGTAGTGTGGATCTATATGCTAAACCATGAATTCAAGCCGTGTGCAATATTAAAGAAATTGAAAACACGAATTCTGTCCGCGCTGGAACCAATGCAATAACTGCCGGTTAGATTCAGCGTCTTGCATAAACTGTTCTTGATCTTTCTTCATACAGTCTCAGGTTCACGTCATAGGGTTTTCCTCCCTTCTCCAAACATGGAATCACCTAGAATAATATTTTTGATTCTACGTTACAGTGCTATCAGACGTAATGCTGTATTTTGGTAAGATCATTTAAGATATAGGCAATGAACCGTTTCTATTTATCTCAAATATCTATTCTTATTTCTAATAAAACATTACGATAACTTACTTTTCGTCGTGCCTCTTACGTGGAAGGAAAGAGACAATTTTATAATTACGAAAAATGATGCGTTTAGAAATAACGACTGAAGGAAATGAGGTCAAGAAAAAAAGCAATAAAGAAAACAAGAAAAAAGAAGGTATATAGAGAAAAAAATAATAAGGAAACTAAGAAATAAAAATGATAAGCAGATAGACATTAAAGGAACATTGATTGATTGATTGTGATTCTGGGGCTGTGGTTCAGGGATTGTGATAACTTCTATGGTTATTAGTTTCGTAAGTGTTGTTCTTTCCTCGGGAGGTGGTGGTGATCTTCCTCCGCAGGATGGCGAGATCTGGCGCCGACCTACCGTCGGCTAGCGGGGTTTTCACTAATCAGGTATCTCCCACCAGCCGGGCACCACCGCAGACGGGCAGGTTCTAAGCTCCCGACCGGCCTGCCGGTATGTATGGTAGTGTAGTGCGTGTTAGTGTAAGTGTATGTAAGGAGAGGGTGAGGATCGAACACGGAAGACGAAGGAAAGATCGCGCGCGGTCCGTGCCGTGTTTGTTAGGGTGTTGCATTAGTTTGTGGCATTAGTTTGTGGCGTTAGTTTGCGGCGTGTTAGTTAGAATGCTCCGACATCCGCCTGGTGTTGATCGAAGAAGACACGGAAATCGGTCGATCAGGGTAGCCGACCGCTGAATTTCTTCTCCAGACAACGACTGAATGCGATATAGCGGGTGGGTGGCCGGGCGGGATGGCAGGAAGGTGGGAAGGAAGGAGGTAAACAGGAAGGAAGGAAGCGGTCAAGAAGAAAGGAAGGAAGCAGTCAGGAGGGACGGAAGGATTGGACGTTATCAGGAAGGAAGGTTTCGATCAGGTTTTTCGTCCAGATTCCCTGATCCACAGAGCAAATGCTGAGATGGCCCCTGGTTTTGCTTTTGGACATAAATGTAACTTCATTATCTGTGCACGTCTTCTAGAATTCAGTGCGAAATATAGTTATTGAAATTATCGTTTCCATGTTGTCGTGGCAGCTAGTGTTATCTCTTGGCGAAGGACATGAAGGACAAGAGACCAAATTTATTGTTGATTTATCCTTGGAAATTGATTTTATTACATGGGAGTTTTTTGTACAATCCTGGAAAAAACGCTATTTTTTCTGTTTTCAAAATCCAAGTAGTATATGGCTTGTAAAACGTGCACATAATTCACTTCCCCATAGCACGTCGCACGCAGTTTATAACTGTTTTTGACTAAAATTAAATAAAAAATAAATAAATAAATAAATAAATAAATTAAATAAATAAATAAATAAATAAATAAATAAATAAATAAATAAATAAATAAATAAATAAATAAATAAATAAATAAATAAATAAATAAATAAATAAATAAATAAATAAATAAATAAATAAATAAATAAATAAATAAATAAATAAATAAATAAATAAATAAATAAAAATAAAATAAAATAAGGAAAGGAAGAGAAGTAGTACTATGAGAAGGGAAAGACTAATGAAGAATAAAAAGATATAACGAGAAAGAACACGCAGAGGCAGAATAGAGAGCATTAATATGAGCACTGACCTGCGCGCACTTGCACGTCGCGGCTGATGATGCGGCCGACGCGGTTGGCGGCGGCGCAGCGGTAGACGGTGCTGTGGATGTCCTGGCGGTAGGCGTCGGGCGGGAAGGGCAGCAGCACGAGGGTGCCGTTGCGGTGCACGCGGCGCACCTCGGGCACGTCGGCCACGGGCGTGCCGTCCACGGCCAGCCACTCCACGGCGGGCGGCGGCGACCCGCTGGCCGAGCAGTCCACGTGCGCGCCCGAGCTGTTGGAGAACTCCACGCGCGCCGGCGGCTCCAGCATGAAGCTGGGCCCGCGGTCGGCGCTGCTGTAGCCGCCCAGGTGGCTCTCGTACGCCGCGCCTGCCGACACGTCAATACCCCTCCTCGTCACTGTCAAACGCATGGGGCTCTTTAGTACATAAAAAAGTGCTTTCAATAGACAGTTCACAACAACCCTCGGACGACACATGCGGGCCCCTGCAAAAAATGTGATCTCACGGGGTGTAACGCTGGCGAAACTTGAGAAATGCCAATTATCAGCTATATCCAGTGTTTCATTACACTTTGTAAGAATAATTAAGAGAACTCTTATGAGGACTTGAATAATGTAGATTTCAAAATTTATCAATCATTACGCTTGTAATACATTTGCCTTTAAAGCGCAAGTGAAATCTGTTAACACACTTATATCAGTGTTATATATATACACGGACCAAACACTGATGTGACTTATAAGTAGAACAATGAATCCAGAATCCGAGGAGTTATTATAGCTGCCCAAGATTGGATATTCTCAAAATTTCTCAGCATGATAATTGCTGTGGAAACCATTGGTCATGTTCTTTCAGCTTGTCCAATTGTAGCGATGTTCGAATATATGAAAATGCACGATAGTGACCTCTAGTGGCAGATTTGTAATGCTCTCAGAAATATAATGTAAAGTTCCTTCAATAGTAAAGTAGCAGAGTAAAAGTAAATTGTTTTCTTCAATAGTAAAATCTTTCAGTGTTCAAACTGATCAACGCAAACAGGACACGGTTGTCGAGAACCTCAATGCGAGGATCCTCTGGGATTTTAAGATTTGGGAACGTCATCGTTTGGATCTTAAAATGCCCACCCATATCGTCGCGGAAAAGAAGGAATTGTTATAGAGAATTAGTTGTAAGAAAGAACAATATTGACTGATTGCGAAACAAAGGAACGTCATGTAGAGCGACAGCATTCCAAGAGGTTTTGTGGTAGCCATTTTAATGAGTTGCCTGCAAACGAACGTATTAAGGAATTAAGCGCATGGACATAATTTGCAGTTTTGTTGCCAGGAGTTGTGAAGCAGAAGCTGTCAATACGGTCCTTATAAGAAGAATCTCTCTATAGTGAAGTCGGTATTTCACAAAATTCCGGAGTAAATCTAGGTATCGAAAAAATTACGTGAATCTCAAAGGGTGTTGGAATAACTGGGAAAGGAAGGTCACGGGTGTTTTTGTGGTAACTGGAATTTTAGGATCCAGGCCCGACAAAGCAAAAAATCGAGCAAGAGGGCAAAAAGGATTACAATCATGAATTAAAAATTATCCTGATAGATTTAGCTCTGAGTTAATATATTACATATAATACTTGAAAATGTATTTCAAAATAATTTTACGTCGTGTGATCATATTGACGTACTGAGTATAATCCCTGAAAGACAACTCACTTGAAAGTTTGAACTGACTCTGGTAACCGGTAAAAAGGTTACTACAAGGAGACACTACAAATAGTTCTGTACAAATCTGTCCCACTGCTCTGCACTTACGAGCTGATCGTTTGCGATATCGGACCACCTGGCTGATCCTGTGGGAAGAACCGCATTGAACGTGCACTCTGCTCTGGCATCCTGCCATCTCATTGGCTCAATTAACCCCGCGACGTGCGCCCCACTTTGCTAGGCGAGCAAATGCGCTGTTGCCAAATAAACGGAGAAAGATAAAAACCCATTCTACGTCTGTTACGGAAAAGTGCATAATCACAATGATACATTTAATACCATCCGCAAATCCAAAATATAAATACCTTCTCATAAAATGGATATAGTAGAGGACAAGGGATCGTTTGGTAATTTCCATTTCAGCATCAAAGCTAGGCAGAGAAAAAATATTCTCTCTCTCTCTCTCTCTCTCTCTCTCTCTCTCTCTCTCTCTCTCTATATATATATATATATATATATATATATATATATATCTATTAGTTGCAAATAACCGAAAATAATTCATATATAAGCCTGTGTTTGAGAATATTCTTGATGGATGTCGTGTCGTATTTCATGTTATATTGGCTCACATGTATTGTATTCTGAAGGAAAGTCATGTGTAACAAAGTCGTGTATGGGCAATGTCCATTTAAAGTGTCACATGGGTACGTTCAACCCTCACATTGTTTCCGAAATTTAAAATGATCAGGTAATTGTTTGTTGAACTGTTCCGTCGCTAATATTGCCCTAGATTCACATTCATATAGTGTGGTGCAGGTTTGCTCTTTTAAAAAAAATTAATTGTTTTATATTTACAAGTAAAGTTTAAGACCTCATGAACGTTACTCAAGTCCATAAATTAATTATATGGCCTATGATCATAAAAGATGTGTTCCAGAGCCTAAAGGTTTTGACTAATATCATTTATGTAGCTCTTTCACCTGATCCGACCGTTAGGCAGACGTAAGATTGAACGTACGAGTGTTGCAAGAATTTACATTCCAAGCACATAAAATTAAGTTAGATTTCATAATACGTGTAAGCTACACGTTATATCGTGGTAGCTACATCAGTAGAATTCTATCTCCAACACCGTACATCTGCATTTTAAGCGGTTATTCGTTCGTATTAATAAAGAATTAAAGTTGAGCGTACCATGCACGAATTAATTTAAAAATTTTATTTTTTAAGTACTTATCATTCATTTGAGGTCGTAGTACAAACAATAAGTTAATAAATAAGTATAATAATGTATTAAATTAATAAATATAAGTAATAAAATGAAAACAGTGAGTTATGAACAATATTAATTTACAATGACAGCATTAAATAAAGGTTGTTGATAACACTATTATTACTTGTTAAAGATTGCTGATATTCCACAAGAATAGGTACTAGGAAATGTGCAAATGATCCTATCACCACTTACATTTAAAGTTGGGTTTAGAGAAATACCTAGAATTTGGTGTTCAGCTAAGAAACGAACTCTTGAATATCAGAACGCTCGACAAGTAGACTACTGTCAGTAGTAGTAGTATTACTAGCAACAGTAACTACCGCTAGTAATACTTGAGGACCTATATTATTTACTTTTAAAATTTTCAAGTTCGTGTGATTAAGAACAACAAATAAAAATATTTTGTTGTAATAAGAGGAAACATTTTCCAAAATTCTTAGCCCACTCAGAGAGAAAACTCGTTTTCAGCAGGTTTATTAAAAAAATAGCTTTTGCAGACGTCAAAATATATTTTACAAGAGAGAAAGGTAAATTTAACATTTCATTTTTATTTGTGCGCTTCCAATTTTACCTCCCCCCTGAGTATAACATTCATGAGAAGTAACACTCCTGAGATTTTGACATTAAAATGTCGTCACGAAGGTAGAAAAGTCGGTAAACATTTGTTCCCACAACAAAGTGGATGATTTGCGAAACAGACGAATGTTATTCCATGGTGAAAAGAAAGACATATTTACAGCCTCTTGCATTCCCTTTGTTTTTTATTGTCTTGTAAGTTTTGTTTACTTGTATTCCGTGGAATCGCAGATTTCGTTTGTTAATCAACGGTACTAGATTCTTGCATTATCTGATTTTTTAAAATAATTGATGGATGTCTGTGCTATTGTTGTTATGATGCTGACGATAAAGAATCACTTTGGTAAACATTCATTCATAAAGTTCATAATTGAACAATGATACATAATTTATCGCAGGAATTTGCTTGCATTGATGTTCACTTGAAACCTAAGAACGGAAACTCTCTCGAGCATTGCTCTTTGCTGAAATAAATAACACCTATTAAGGTGTTATTTATTTCAGCAAAGACAAATTACAGGTCTCTTAGGAACGGAACAGGTTTAGAAAGTGGACATCGAACTCCAAACACTGCATTCTCTCTTTTTCCCAATGACATAAATTCCAGAAATGTATTTTAAACTTGTTTTTTTTCTATCCCTTAATACTTTCTCGCATTTCTAATCCATATATTTGTTGAAACAGTTGTTTTCATTTTGTTCACTTTGGTTAAAAATATTTTCCTTTTTACAATTTAGCAGGAGCAACGTATAATTTTAAAAAGAAATATTATTCACGTCTTTTATTAATATTTCTATGACGATATAAGTATCCACATTAAAAAATACAATAGTCTGATTTAAGATGTACTTGATTTACAATACGTAACTAATATTAATCTGTTTCTGAATTTAATCAATTTAATCTAATTTGTTATATTTTTTGTAGTGTTGGAAAATAAAGAATGAATACACATAGATGAATTTATTATAATTTACACATGATATCTCCCTTCATAAATTTTCTAGGATTAACAGTATTTCATGAAACATCTCTATCTTTAAATAATAATATTAACCCCAAATGTTCCTGAAAACGTCGTATCTGTTTACTACATTACTTGAGAAGAAAAGTGAAGACGAATTATTTGAAACGTAGTTGCTCTAATGTTATTAAACATACATATTTTTTGAACAGGTACTAATAATTATGCGCCATACATTGAAATATGATGTTTCTAATCTTAGTCTCTTCACAATTCTCCATATATTACATATAATAAATGTATATATAATTTACACATTTCAACACCTGCTCCTAAAAATAACAATATCCAACTCATTACAGTTTTTATTTTGAAAACAAGTTGACTTGCTAGCCCATCACAATCCGCCAGCGGAGCAACATGGACTTCCATTAAGGTAGGAAGATTACCGTCTTTTATTACGTCTTTTGCGGACCGCAAATGTGGCGGGATGCCATGCAATCGGCTTTCATGTCGCGTTTTGTCGTATAATCAGCGCGAGCGGTGGGCCAAGTAGCCGCGAAGGGGACGGGCACACAAGGGCGCGTCTCCTGTTTCTTTTCGTCTCCAGCGTCCGGCGCTGCTCCTCGCCAGTGGACATCGACTCTGCTCTCCACTTGCGCCAAACCACCGCTCCCGCCCCGCTCCCGCCCCGCTCCCTGCCCCGCTCCCGCCCCGCCCCGCCCCGCTCCTGCCCCGCTCCCGCCCCGCCTCCTCCCGCCCTGCCCTCCGCCCCTGCCCCGCTCGAGTCTCTGCTCGTCTCGCTCTCTCCCGCTTGCGTTGCTACTGACACGCCCCGGACACATTTCGTTCCAGACGTCTCCGGACCCGTCTCCGGGTCCGTCTCCGGATCCGCTTGCGTCTCGCTACTGACACGCTCCCCGACCCGAGAAAGGATTTTAATTTAAGAATAAATTACCGTTAGAAATCGATTAGTGTAAACAAATTAAAAAATTTAAAATAAAAATTATATAATACATAAACTAGGAGGTTAATTTCGTGAGTATACCTACAGGTTAAATAATGTGTGTAAATATGTATTTGATGTAACAAATAGCTGAGAAGCCGAAATAAACCAAATCTATCTCTCCCCGACACGCTCATATCCTCACACGTCTTCCCGCTGACTGCCCCCTTCTCGCCTCCTTCACACCACCTCTCGTCGCCCCTGACCTCGTTCGCCTGTCTCGCCCTTTGGCCTCACCGCACGTTGCAGTGCGCTTGACGCCGTCGCCGACGCCGCCGACCGCCGTCCTCGTATCACCTGAGACCGCAAGCCGCTGACGTGCGTGGCGACCTGCACATGCGTCGGAGCAGTGGGCGTGGTTGCGGGACGTAGCTGCGTGGGGCGGAGAGGCACGTGCAGGTACTAGGTTGATTAGATGGTTGCTTGTTAAGAGATTCCGGCGCATCAACTATAGAGGTCATTAGTCACGTAAGTGGAGGGCATGTTTTTTTCCTCGGGAGGTGGCGGTGATCTTCCCCCGCTGGATGGCGAGATCCGGCACCGGGATTCCCCCAACAGATATCTCCCACCAGCGGGGCACCGCCCCAGCCGGGACGAACTCTACGCTTCCGACCAGTCTCCCGGCGTGCGTGGTAGTGTGATGCATGTTACTGTAAGTGTGTTTAAGGGGTGAGGCCAGGACAAGGAAGAGGAAAGAAAGATCGCGTGCCTGTCCGTGGCCCGTTTGCTAAGGTACAGCTCCGGCATTCTCCTGGTGTTGATCAGAAAAACCACGGAAAACTACCCATCAGAGCACTCGACCTCTAGAATTTTCCTCCTGACAGCGACTGAATTCGACCTAGGTGACAAGTTAGGGAGTTCGTTCGGGAGTCGAACCTAGGACCACTCGGTCAGAGGCCTTGCAGTGTCATCAGTGGGTCATTGCTGGGGCTGCGGCGAGCCGGTTGCTGAGGCGGGGTGTGTGAAGCAATGCAATGGGAGGGAATGCGACGACGGCGTACGGCGGAGTGGTGCGCGGTAGGAGCGGAGTGCGCCAGGACAGATCGACGAGTTGGAGGGGCAAAGTGAGGAATGCGCGGAGAAGAATGATACGGCGTGTGAGAGGTGCTGCTCGGGGTGATTGTCGGCGGGGCAAAAACTAGGTGAGGAAATGAGTGGAGGCGCATAAGAATGCGTGGTCTGAGGCAAAGGGCGCGGCGGAAAAGACAACGGGATAAAGACAAAGTACAATTTATCGGAAGCGGGTGGCGTGGGGGTGTGGGAGGCACGTGCGGTGTTCCGTGGCGAAAGTGACACGGATTGAGGACGAGAAGAACAAATCGACGCGGGTGTGGTGGAATGTGGGTGTTGAGGAGCGGGGCGGAGGACAGGCTGGCGGCAACGTCCGAATGAAGATGGCGCGAGCGAGATGTGTATAAAACGGTACAAGGAGAGGGTGGACCGTAGGACGAGCTGGGGACAACGTGACAATTACTGGTGGCGACTGATGCAATGCGTGGTTAGCGCGGGTAGGGGCGGTGCAGGGTGGCGGTGCGGGACAGCGGTGCGGGGTGGCGTTGCGGGGTGGCGTTGCGGGGTGGCGTTGCGGGGGGGCGTTGCGGGGTGGCGTTGCGGGGTGGCGTTGCGGGGTGGCGTGGGGGTGGCGTTGCGGGGTGGCGATGCGGGGTGGCGTTGCGGGGTGGCGTTGCGAGGTGGCGGTGCGGGGTGACGTTGCGGGGTGGCGTTGCGGGGTGGCGTTGCGGGGTGGTTTTGCGGGGTGGTTTTGCGGGGTGGCGCTGCGGGTTGGCGATGCGGGGAGGCGTTGCGGGGTGGCGTTGCCGGGTGGCGTTGCGGGGTGGCGTTGCGGGGTGGCGGTGCGTGGTGGCATTGCGTGGTGGCTTTGCGGGGTGGCGGTGGCCGGCGGCGGTGTGGGTCAGCGGGGCTGGAGGGCGGGGCGAGACGGGGAGGCGGTGCGGGTGGCGGGGCGCGGCGAGGATGCGCGCGGCGGGGGCGGATAGAGTGATGAGGCGTCGCAAGGGCGGGTGGAAAACGGGTTGGTGGATGCCGTGCGGCGCCGCGCTGGACGGCCGGCGATGACAACGGGCGTTGACAGCGCGTTCGCCGATAAAAGCGCCGCCGCTGCCCTCGGCCCCGCTGCCGCCGCGCGCCAATACGACGGCGGCGCAGTGCTCACAAACTCCAATCCGCACGAGCACATGCAATGGCTACACGAATGGTCATACAATGTGATGTCTGAATGTGGAATACTGGAGAGTCGAGCCATTTTCGTAGCGTTTGAGTGGGTATGCGTGTTTGAATGTTTGTGTGTCGAGCTAAAGGTGTGGAAATATCGTAATGAGCGCGTGTCGTGTACGTCTGTGGTTTCAGTGAAGGTGTGTATATATCGAAGTGAAATTAAATCGTTTTTGTCGTATATTTTTATTTCAGCAGAAAGCTTTTTCGGTTGCATTGCGGCCATCTTGAGTGCTACATATAATAATAATGTGTTAATAAGTGCTAATAATAATATAATAATAACACTATTAATAATAAAGAATAACATTAATAATAATACTATTAATAATAAAAAATAACATTCATATACTAAATTACGTTTTAGAGTCAAATATAGGTAATTATTATGAATAAAATTAAAATTTAAGTAAAATAGAAAAATGTAATTATTTTTCTCATTACCGGTTTTAGATTCCTCTTCGACCTTTTAGACTCACGAGATCTAATTATGTTCTTCTCTTTCCCCTCGTTTACGTTTGCGTTTCGTAGCAACCTACTCTGACAATGAGCGTTCATAGCGAACCACTAGTTAAAAGTGTAACTGATTAGTCTGTGTACCTGCTCGGGTTTGGCCAGAACCTGCATTGCATCTATTTCTTCGGCGATTTTCATCGGGAGGTTCTGGGGTTCGAGCCTGACAATGGCGGATTTCATTTTACCTAGATAGATGGGTCGAATTCAGCCGGCTGCTGTGATCATCAATTTTCAACGGTTTCTGCGATCAATACCAGGCGAAGTTGGTGCAGCATCTTAGGAAACGACCCACGAACAGCGCGCGATCTTTCCTTCCTCGTCCCCTTCTACACTCACTCATACACACACGTACATGCACTAAACTACCACAGATGTAGGGAGTTTAGACTTCGTCCCGGCTGTAGTAGTGCCCCGCGGGGAGGTATACTACTACCTGCAAACATGAAAATTCCCGCAAGTCGGCATGTAGGTCGGCCCGTGTTCTTACCATCCAGCGGCGAAGGAATCACAACCACTTCTCGGAATAAAACATTCTCTGCACTAGCGGGACCAATGACTGTAGCAGTTCACGTGCTCGAAAAAAATATAGTGAATCAATCATTCATACTGTGACATTGCTTAGAGTGCACCGAAATGCACCTACGCGCGGTCTGAAAATTAATAACTACTTTTCCTCTTTTGTTATGATGAATCAAAGTTAAAAACCATTTTTCGTTTGTCTTTTCTTGTCTGACATACGTACAATTCCTACATTTCAATATTTCGTTGTGTTATATTTGTATAAAATTAAATTGCTTAGTCAGTATTGCTGTATCAGTATTGCGATGATTTAATGTACATTTTGATGAATATACATTTTTTTGTTTCCTATTAATTCCCGAACGGGTTTGCATAAACATTTACTTGGAAGGATATGCATTTGGCGTTGAAGTTATAGTACTAATACATTTATTTTTTGAAGCTCGATTCTTTCTTGACTTCATCAAAAAATTGAACGTTGTAATTTCATCTGCATATATGATTCATAGATGCTAAAATTTATCACCATGTACAAGCGCCAAGTGGTCTTAAAACAACTACCTTCTCGTGAAAATTAACATATATGTATCTAAGAAAGAATATGATTTCAGAAAAACACAATAGTGACTTAAAAATATTTTATTCTCTGCAATAATTTGATGGAAGCTTAATACAATAGAAATTATATGTTAACTACCCAGATAATGTAATTTACAGGAAATTTGAGCTGTTTATATAGAGAAATACTAATCAGACCATACCTCGAGCATTGTATATTTATCCCTAAGTGCCTTTACAAGCCTTTGGTCTCAAAATATTAAAGTTGTAGTGTATTTTTTTTTCAAATGTTTCAACGAACATATGTATGTTAATAGAAGCCTAGCGCAAATATCTTAGTCGAAACTTGTATTTAACAGTCACATTTTGAACTAACTATTCTAGGCAACAGATTCATGAATAATCTCCTAGATCCGCGCCGTGAAAGGAAAGGTTGGGAATAAATGGATGTGGTATACGGGTCAGATGACTCCGTATCTCGAATGCAGTCTACTTTACTAGAAGATGTTTAACATTATAATACAGAGAGACCTTCGCAAGAGATCTTCGTGGTCATTCAAATACACTATTTATTTACATGTTCCATTTTTTTATTGTATTAATACTAAAAACTGAAGCTTATCTCTCTCGTTCCTGTGCACATTTTGTTCTAATAACATTCTTTATCTTAACCCATAGGCAGTTTACTATCATGTCTGAAGTCGGTGAAATCTTTTTCTTTTATTACAAAAATGAAGAAATATACATAGAAAATCACTTATAATCAATAATTTATTAATGAAAATAACATTTTATCATAATTGTCGTCAAAAAACAAATTATAATACACACTTTTGTACACATTCTGACGAACTGGCAATTAAGTTTTTGTACTAAATTTCGCTGCAAAATAAGCTAATATAACTTCCCCAGAAACGTTCTTAACATTTCTTCTCTCTTCTCTACTCCTTGAAAATTTCGTATTCTTTACGATTATATCTTAAGATTTACTGGATAGAAAATCTTCCACAGCTTTTGCAGCTTCACTTGTAATACATTCAGTAATATCTTCCAATTTCTCGCAAGACAGGGATTTTAAACTCAAATATACACTCCATAGCCTCCCAAGTACCGTTGAAATCAATATAATACCATTCATCGTTACGTCTGCTGCTAGAAGGGGATAAGCTCAAAATGTTGCAAAGGCGATCGAACAAGCTAGAATATTGTACGAGTATATTACCCGTGTCTGAAAGGCCATTATGTGCTCCTTAGTAATTATACACTCGTGCTAACGCGCTCGTGAATAATTAAATAACTTGCACTTAAAAGTCTCTTTCAGTCACTTAATAAAATACTATCAATCTTTCCATTCTTCGAAAATAACACGTATCGAACAGTAACTAAAAGAGTACAAACGTACGTGATATGAGTGGATTAACTACATTTTGAGGTCAGATACAAAGATCATCTCAGTATTTACTCAAAGAATTAAGGAGAACAGTACAATAAACCCGATAGAGACACAGTTTTACAATAGGTGATAGAGATCTACAGTCTTTTAGAATGATGTTACTGTTCGATAGGCTTCACATTTGGAACGATGTTCCATGACAAAAAGATGATTCTAAATCTATTTTTTATTCTGATATCAAATCAGATTTTAATTTCTTCAGTAGCATGTAAGGTTTTTGCACAATTCGCGTTTGAAATTTTTACTAAATTAGCATTATTTTTAACAAGGTAAATTGTTTATATTAAAAAATAAATTCGGTGTTTGGAAACCTTGCATAAAATTCAGATGTGTTGTATTAGAGTAGGCAATGGTATTTATTTAATTAAAAATGCTAATTATTATGAAAGCAGTTTAGATATTACGAAAACAAAAGACATAGGTATAGATAATTTAATGTCTTTTTTTATTCAATTCACTTCTAGTTCTTCTGTTCTGATGTGAAACTTCTTTTTCTTGATGGACTTCCTTCACTGGTGCCGTCTCTCTTTAGCATTAAACAAGTAGTCCAGACATCATGATTGTATTCCATGTCCCCTGATATCTCTTTTCCGCGTCTTTGACGTATTGGTGGAATCGTTCTCCTTATTCTTCACTGACATCGTCGAGGTTCGGAAGTAAAAATTGATTGAGAAAGTAGAAAACGAAGTTTTTACACTCATCTTACATTCTGAGTCCATAAAATTCTGCAAGAGTGTTTCAACAATGGTTTTGTAGTTTGGATCTTTTTTGTTGCCCATAAACTAAACCACAACTTGTTTATACACAACCCATGCCTTTTGTGGCCCACTGTATTCATTGTACTTTCAAACAATTGTCTTTCAGTAAATTTCTAATCTGTGGGCTCAAAAAGATCCCTTCTTTAAGTTTCTAATCTTCTTTAAGATAACTTCGGCAAATTCAGTACTGGAAGAAATCACTATTTTTGAAAGTGCTTTAGTGAACTGTTTCTTTAAACCATGCGTGATGTGAAGTGGAGAAGTGGGAGTAGTAGTGTTTTGCCAATCGAACAATTGGTTCATTGATTTCGTTACGTTCTTTGAACCGGTGTGGAGTGTCTGTTATCTTCCAGTACTTGTCTTTGGCTCGTCTGTCCTATTTACAAATGAAACACGAAATTTTTGTGTAGCCGGTTTATTGAGTAAGTCACATTTCAACTACTTTCAAATTCTCAGAAATTGCCCAAAAATGTTTTTCGTAATTCATAAAGTTCATCAAAGCTTTGATTTTTTCATAAGACTTCTTAAGGTGTACTGAAGCAGTTAATGAGCCAAACATATTTCTGTTATGTAAAAGTACTTCTTTGAAGCCACTTGCTGAGTATATAAACAATATCCACTGATTTGTATCATGACATTAAAGAAATTCATTAAACACTCAATATCACACCAAAAAATCTTACTGCCTTCCTCTTTAAAGAATTTTATTAATTCCTTTTCTCTGCTTTGTACCAAGAGAGCGTTACTCCATGTAGTAGAAGATTTTTTGTTTCTAAATTTGACCGAGCAGTTCCGCGGCATCTTTTTTCAGATGCAAATGACGAGTTAAATCATTAAGTTCATTTTTGTTGAATAATTGTGCCGCAGAATCTTCCACCAGTAATCATTAGTATCATCACTTTCATTTGCTGAGCTGCTCTCAATAACGTGTAACATATCCTCAAGAGGTGGAATAAGAACAGGGAGAAACTCGCTAAGCGGAAGTGGTCCTAAGATGAAGGAATGTTAGGGTATTCTATTATTCTCTTTCTTTTTGTATTATGATCTGAAACATTAACCGTATAAAAATTACAATCGCCTATATGATTTTGTGCCTCCTAACAAGACATTGGAATTGCAATTGTAAACCAAGGCATTGATTTTTCATAATACGATCGTATTTTTCCAGTATGTCTCTCAACACATGTACATGTACATATACATGCAAAAGTCTTGTGTGGTGTTCAGCTCTTGTCTTGAACTCATAGCCTTATGCCGAAATATACGTAATAGACATTCTTCACAAAACTATTAATAACTTGTCTTTACTTAACAATTACGTAGCTGCCACAAAATAGAACACGTTTGGAATATTCAAATACGCATGAACCCATTTCTAAAGAAACTGCACGAACAAAATATTACAGCACCACACAACACTACAGCATGTAAACAATGACACACTGTTTCTTACCTAACAGTCAAAAAGTGGGGACAACTACTCCCACTTACCAAAATTAAATTTCTTTTCCTCCCAGTAAAACTTCCCTTTCCGAAAATTGACTTTTTAATGAAAAATGAGTTAACTAGATTTGAAAAAGAAAAATAACTGTACGTGATAGAAAAAAACTAAAAGTAGATCTGAAATCAGCGCAAAAAGATGGATTAGGAAAACTGAAAAATAGATGAATATCAAACATAAAAAAAAGTTGCATAGTATGTTTTTGCAACGCCATGAATATCGTTATCATGGAAGACGTTATTTTATCTTAACAACTAACGGGGAGGAACCCCTGCAAAGCAAACAATAATTTGCATCCCCTTTTAAGTTCGTTCGAAACGTGCGTTCAAATTGTTGATTCTATGTAAGATACCTGAACTTTCTAAACAGCGTAAACTACGGTAATTGATTTAGTTTTCAGCAAGAAGTAAGTTACGTTCTTTTGTACTATAATTCTATGGTCTGAATTAAGCTATCACAATTTCTCTCAGCTTGTCTTCATTGTATCACAACCTAAACATTCTTCAGGTTAATCATTTTGTCATTAACATTTTACTATAAATCTCTCTCTCTCTCTCTCTCTCTCTCTGTCTCTCTCTCTCTCTCTGTAATTTACAAACTATTTTTTGCAGTGAGAAAGGGAGATAAGAAATCACTTAACATTGCCAGCACGTGGTAACTTATAATACGTCAATGGCTGGGACAATTTACTAGTTAAAATCAAGTGTTAAAGGTGCACGAATGCCATCAGTAGTGTAATTATGGGGCTCGTTAAATAATATCTTCGTGTTTGAGGATCCACCGAACTTTGTTGCTTTGACTGCATGCGTGGATACAAGCAAATGGCATCACCACAATATACATTTTTAATTGCCATTGAAATTTAATATCGATTGTCTGTTTTTTCAGCTTTGTTTTCCTCCATTGCATTGTATACAAGATGCAAAAAGCAACGAACAAGGATAGAACCATTCATGCTCAGTATCGATGGATATATTTTAACAACTCGTATCTGAAAAACTGAGACTGGTAAGAAAACAAATGAAAGTTTCCGTAACAAACTAACAAACATTTGAACAATTTTAACAAATTTCCAGATAATTTTTCTACGTGTCGTTAGAATTTAGGAGAGGATCTTATTACGGAGTGACATTATTATCTCAAATCGGTCAAATTTTGAGATACTTGATGTAAAGAAGCTTCCGATTGGACGACAGGGTCCTGCTTTCCTTTCAGCTCGTGGCCGTGAGATGACACTACATTTAAATCGGACTGAAACCTGAACGTCGTCGGCGGTGAGGGTGCAGAATGAGAGCCACGACCACATGAACGCCCAAGTGCACGACCACATGGAACTCTGTGACTGTTACAGAGCTAGGCGCCATGGATGAAACAACCTCTACTACGAATACCATCCCCAACAGAGGTAATCTTCGGCGTTTTCGCATCTTTAGAGTACGGTCAGAGTTGACCCGTGTGGGGCCAAAGAAATGTTTTGGAGTGGTCGAACGGTTGCCTGATTCCGCGAAACGGTACACTTAGTTTACGACTGCACCAGACATACGTCTGCAAATTATTACGTGTATGCGACATATAATGAAAACCAAAAGATTAAAACTGCTCGATAAGAGCAATGCTTTATATAAGATCGATATGGTATGATATAGATTGTATTTGTAAAACAATCACCATTTCTCTCCCATACCTTACGTACATTTCTAACTGTTTTTGGCAAAAATAAAACAAATCCCAATTGTTAGTGATTTAAGCAATATGTTCGTTCACATCCAAGACGAATGGCTCAGTTCGGCGCCATCTTTAATGTTTCTTTGATACTTTTTTTCGGATTGCTCACATTGGCTGTGTTCTCCGTAACTTTGCGAACACAGTTCAAACGGGCATGAGTTACAATGAGAGTGTAAAATATTCGTACGTAAAACCAGCTGTTCATCCGAACGTGAATTCTACTGAAAAACGAATCTAATCTGACCGTCCCGTCAGCGGGCAGTGTTCGGAGACCGCCGTTGGCTTGCAGCGGCCGACCGTGCAGAGTCTGCCAGAGACTGACTGGGGCTGCCGGGGCTTCCAGGACGTCTGCATCCGTCAGCGTCAAGGAGCTGTCGACGAGCAGTGAGCTCGCCCTAAATGCAAAAGCCGCTCTCTGCGTTGACGCGCCCGCTCGACTGTGCGATGGAAGACACATCAGTTTCGAATGTTCCATTCGCATCCCAGACATTCGAAGGTTCTGCCGAACGTAATGGAGCAGAACCACCACTCTGCACCGCGCCGCTGCGAGACGCAAAAGGTCGGCGGAGGCGGCGGCAGTAGTGGCAGCAATGGAGCCTATGGTGTCGGTGGCGGTAACGGCGGTGGCGGTGGTAATGGTGGAGGGGGCGATGAGAAAGGCACAGCCTACTTAATCCCGCTCCATTTCAACCGTCTGCAAAGGACCGTGAAACAGATGGCATTCTCAAGGACGGGAAGCTTTCTCAAGGACCTCGAAGCCACGTGGTCGTGAAAAATTTGAACGAAATAAATTTGAACGTACAAACTTTGATTGAGAAATAAAAAAATATTAAATGTCTGCTCTAATCAAAAGCATGCGGACCGTCCTCAACCTCTTTTAGAGGGGTCAGGTCTTTTGAATCAGAATGAATGATTATCTTCTTGCTTAATAATATCGTCGTGGTAACAGCAATAGGTCGCATGTCAAAAAATCTCACTTTTTTGTTTATTACACCACTGTGGTCAATCTAGAGAACTGCAGCAGTTGTCATAGGTGTCGAAAAATGAAGGACTAATGAAAAACCGAATATCATGATTTTACATTTGTGAAAGTTACTGTCAAGACGGAGAGGAAAAGAACGGTTTTCGTTCTTCCTGAATACTTCAGTAGATTTGCCAACTAACTATTGCGGTTACCACGACGATGTAAATTATATGTGACTGTTTTTTCTTAATTCATCTCCTCCCGTAGGTATCGATAGCCTGTTGTGATGTTATTGATCTGCTTCACAGAAATGTAACCTGACTTCTCCGAACAATTATAAAATGATAATTTAGTTGATTATATGTGGCACGTGATGATTTAATTTTCCCTTCCACACATTTTTTTACAAATACATGCCGTACTCGGAATTTGAATTCACAATTATAGCGGTTTTCGTCTGTGTGGTAGGTGCTATTTCAGTCTGCATTTTTAAATGTAACCAGACATATAATTATGCAAAACAAATTTTCAATGAGTGGTTAAGTAGAGTTAATGAAAAGTACAAACATTTCAGAGATTTCGCACCTCTTCATCAATGTTCATAGTGTCATATTTTACGGTGTGTTGTTGAACAAATTGTCTGCTAAATGTATTCACGGAAAAATAATTTAATATATTTTATGTGAACATTCTAACTGATATGCAATTATAACCTTGAAATATTTAAATTGTAACTTTTCCTGTGAATACACTATACTTTTACAAAGAACTGAAGACCACATTTCATTTACAGATTCAATATGCTGGCTCATATAGAAGAAATTCATTTCCGTCCATTCCAATGACTGTGTGTCAAAAACCACGTTCTCTCTTTGATTACATGTCGGGACCCTAAGTTCACATACATTCACTTACCAAAATATTCTTCATCCATTCCTTGTAATATGGACAATATACAATATCGACTGTCAAAAGAATTACTAAACATTTTCCCCATCAGATATAAAATTTAATGCACTATTCCTTTTCCAAGTACATGAATTCATCTCCGGTAAATTAACGAGATATGCGAAGGTAAAGAAGTTGGAACTTCATTGAAACGAGATTCTTGGAAATGATGATCTAATATTTAATTTTATTAATTATTGAATCTTTTATCAGCAGAAATAAATGAACAAATTGGTTACCTTCTTAGGCTAATTGATGAAGATTCTTTTGAGAATATCTTCTGGATGGAATTCGAGTGAAAAATCACTAAGTATCTTTTAGCAAAAAGTACAAAAGAAACCAACTGAATGTGATGTTAATAAGTACCTACATCGAGTTTTCCAAACCACCACCGAAATGCAGAGCATGCTACGTTTAGAGCTGAAAAGTAGGTATCATATTCCCCAGTCGCTTGCTGCGAGGGCCCTGCAGTGCCCGAAAACAAGTTTCGTTCCAATACAATAATAATTCGAGATATACGGGATAGCAAGTGAGTTACAACGACGTCGCTCTGCAGAACGAAGACCCATCGACAGTTCGTCTCCAATACCTGCCCTTTCCTACCACGCCATCACCGCATCCCTCCCCTTCTCGTTTTCCTTACCAACCCCCATTCCTGCACTTCTCTACATTCACCTTTCCACCTGTTCTCTATACCTCTTCGTTTTCCTCTCTGCAGGCTCATCTCCCTGCTTCCAACGCTCTGGTGCGCGGGCGAGAAACACCTGACAAACATCGGGTGCGTGTGTAGACTGCCTCCAGCCTCTCCCCCCAATTCCCAGCCCCTTCCCCAGTCTCCCAGCTCCGAGCCTACAGCCCCCCAGTCCTCCAGCCCCTGCGACCAGCCACCCCCTCGCCCACCACCCCTAACCAAAGTCCCTCTCGGAGCACCGGGGACGTGAGACGACAGCATAAAATGGACACACCGCGCAGTTTTCACGCTCGATATGGAAACGAGTTCGTGCGACAGCATGTCGACACCTCACCCTCTCCCCGCTGCCGATTCTCCCCGCCCTACCTGACGCACACATCCCCAATCCCGCTTCCCATTTGCCCCCTGTCCCGCGCCATTGTTCCCCGCCACCTTTTTTCCGTCTATCGGAATTCCCGATTCTCCCGCCTCTGATAGTTTTCACTTCGCTTCTTCTATTACCACGTACATACCCGGTGCCGTTTACCTACTATTACCACCCGGTGCCGTTTCCCAATTTTGCTGCGTCATAGCCGCTTGTTCAGGCATCCTGCCTCTCTGGCTTTGATCCGTGTGCTAAAACCATCCCTATCCATTCACCTTGAATCCCCACCATCGTGCTTCCAAAGGTTCGCCATGCAATGTTTCCGTCTCATAACTTCCCTAACCCTACTTTCTTAAACTGCTGATTCTCCCTCATTGTAACATCTTCCACATCCCATAACCATTTTTTCTGATATTGGGTAATTGATTCTGGGATTTGGGTCCATATTTTCCTTAATATTCCTAGCAACGTATCCTTTCCCACTTGCTTGTCCTTCACGTCCCTCGCCGCATGTTCCTGATTGTACATCCATACTCACGTTCTTGCGTTTACGTTCACGTGGGAGCCTCACCTAGCAATCTCGCTCGCCTCTCGTCACTCGCTCCTCCCACACGCGTCCCTTGCCGGCGGTCCCCCCGCCCCGCCCCCTTTTGCGTTCGCTTGCGTACCGCACCCGCAGCGGTTTCAGCCGGACTACCGCTGGCTGCGTGCAGCAGTGGGCGAGCTTCTGTGCGGGAATCCGGGCCTTGCCACAAAGGGTCGACGGGCGGGCGGTGGGGGAGGGGGCGCGGGGGCAGCGAGCGGCGGGCGCGTCCACACGACGTGCTAATACGGCCTCGGTCGCGTCGCGGCCGAAGTGTGACCGGCAAAAGCGCCGGGATATCGAGTGTTCATTAAAAATTCCCTTAGTCGCGAGGCAGTCTTTGTCCCGGGCAAATGAGAGGGAATGCGATAGTCCCTGCGAGAAGGGGAGGGGGCTGGACGGGGCAGAGGAAGGAAGAGGAGAGGGCAGCGGCGGGACGGTGACGGAGGAGCGAGCGGGAAGGCGCGAAGAACTGTGGCGGGGAGTGGGCTTGTGGAGAGCTCGGCGCAAGGGTTGGGTGGCCAGTGGCGGCCGCAGGATTGGGAAGAGTCGGGGAGCAGTGGTGCGGGGAGCCGGGGAGCGGGGATGGTGTCGGGGACGGGACCCGGGGAAAAGCTGCGGCCGCGGTAAACCCGATTTGCGCGGCGGCGCGGAGCGAGGTGATGCGGAGCGGAGTGGCCCTGCGGGCCGAGCGTCGAGCAGCGGGGAGGGCCAGGGAGCGCTTCCGTAGCGGGGCCGGGCGGGGGCGGGGGCGGGGAGGGCCCAGGCGCCGTGCGGCCGGGTGGATAACCGACGCCTCACCACGCCGGGCGGCGCCGCCCGCGGGCTCTTTCAACCATGTCATAAGGAGCAGATTAATTATGCAAGCGGTGCGACGCGAGCGGCGGCGGAGGCCGATGGCGGCGGCGGCGGCGGCGGCGGCGGCGGCGTCGACTCTGGCGGGCCGCGGCGCCTACGGCGCGGAGGCGGGGAGGCGGGGAGATGTGATTGATTGAGGCGGCAGCGCCTCCGAGTGTGAAATTTTGCTGCCGCCGCTCCCGCTCCCGCTTCCTCTCCCGCTGCCGCTCCGCGCGACTTTTCGCCACGGCGCGAGACTTCGCCCCGGCGCCCCGCCCCCGTCCTGCCCCGCCCCGCCCCGCGTGGCGCCACGTTCCTCGTTGGGGAGAGGACGGAACGCGTAGCGTCGCTACCCGTGCGTGGCAGTCGCCTTTGAGAGCGCGTAGCCGCTCGTTGAGGATTTCTCTGCGAGTCTTGTCGCGGGAAAAGGCTGCACGGGACGCAACCGGTGGGTGGGGACCGTTGCGAGAATGACGTGCCGTCGGTGAATAGATCGTGAATATGTCAGACGGAGCCGTACGAGATGCAATGCTAGTTCAGCTTTTAAAGGACGCCCCGCTATCCTCTAGAGTGGATTCTCGAGGAGATATTATATTTTTAGACGACGGATGGAAAATGATGTGTCCCTCGGGGTTGTAGTTTAATTTGTAGTTTCCATAAATTACAAAATTACTCTAGATTTTAGTAATGTAATGATGAAATTATAAAATTTGCATTAATTTGTCTTTATTTTCAATTTGTGGATTCAGATTGTAGGGCAAGTTTCAATGCTCTGTCTGGGTCTACTTTCGTAATTTTTCTATTGTTTTAATAATTGTAATTTATTTTATATTTTCCTCGCAAATATTATGTTCCAATGGTATTCACTTACAAGGAGGCATTAAGAAAGCAGAAATATTAATGAGAACGTGAAGTGTCTGAATAAGCTGCCAAGGAAAAATAGCCGTGAAAGTAACAAACTATTACCGCCCTCTTTTAGGAAGAGACATCTTTTAGGAAGACACAAAGCGTCAAGTCTTTTCTATTTTCGGAAATGAAAAGAAGGCATTGAAAATCTAACGCCTCTGAAATATAAATTCTACTCACTAGAGGGAATATATTTCTAACAAAACGTTAACAATCACACACCATTGTGAGGGAGGTGAATGATGGACTGCAGCGTAGTTGTCATCCGATATCTTTGTGTAGGTAAACAGTTACCTTTTTTTAGAATTTTTGTTATTAGAACGTTTCCAAGCCTGAGCCGAAACAATTCAAAACCGTCGCCATGCCTAGTCGCGCTGTGGAAATTCCAACGTTCGCATATAGCCAAACCTGCTCGTAATCACGTTGAAATCTTATTTTAGTATCTCTCAATATTAGAGAACAGGGTTGCAATCCGAGCAATAAAGTGAATGGTGAACTCGTACATAAAAAAGATAAAAAAGTCGTCGTTCCCGCACGGAAAGGACCGCAATTACAGAGAATGTTCAAAATATTATGCACCTGTCATAAGAACTGAAAATATTTAAAACAAATATCCTAAATATGATTGTTGTGTATTGCTAAATACGTGTATTAATAGTTATTTAATATATACAATTTTCAGATTGATTTTTGTGTGCCGTGATATTTCCTGTTGAAGCGATAGTGAAACATTATTTAATATTATCGTTTCCATTGCAATACCATACATTCATTCAATTAATTCCAATTTTTTTTGTTTCACTACTGTGTTTCACAAGTGGTCTTATAATAAAACCATTTCATCAGAATTATCATGTCTAACACGATATACAAACGCAATACGAGATAATTACAAAATGTTTATATAATCCAATCAAATATTATAAACGTACTTCATATTTACAACATTAATATGTTTTTCTGATTTTAAAAAAGACGTTATACACTACGTCATTTCTGTCTGGTTGGTTTTGTGACAATATGCTCATTTCCAGCATTTCGTGGGAGTTCTGATTGCAGCAGCGCTTCTCAGCACGCCATGTGTCAAAAATGATGAAGTAATTAGCAATTATGAAATATATTCCTGGGGCAATATTTCCCGAGAGCTGGTGATTCAAAACAAATTTTACCGTTTTGGGACGTTGCACAGCGCACGGAATAAATATTGCGAAGCCACGAAATTACATTGGAAATGAACTCGGAATATGGAGTCATTTGAGAGCGGACGTCAAAGAGATCTCGCGTTTATTTTTAAATTATTTATTTCGCAGAATAAAGCACACTCTTGATACTGTGGCGAGACATTTAAATTTGTGACGGTCAGACCTTTAATGTCCTTTGCGATGCTAAGATATTTGTAATTAACTGGTACATATATGAGTAGCTTTCATTAAAGGATTGTCCTCATTTCCCACTGTACAATTCCAATATTTCAAATAATCTGTGCGGTTCAACGCTCGTTTGTGGTAGAATAAGAAGGTATATAAGAAATGATGATATCTTTTCTTTTTATTCAGAACAAACTAGATCTGAGTGTTCGTATTTGGAACTGGATTCTGCTAGTTCGCAGTGCCAAGTAAATATTTGAATAGGTGACTCGTTGAAGTGAGAAATATATGTACTAAAACTTTCAATACTTGAGCTACATTATTTCGATATTATTTCAATATTTAGATTACTAAAATCACCTGATGTGTACCCCTTGAGCAGATACGCGGGGTGTCCACAACACCCCAGCTTCTTTCATACGAGAAAACTGTATTGTTGCGATATTTGCACCTTCGTGTACCTTTCCAGAACGGTATTCTGATCTTGGATCCGCTTCATTTTTCCTGGAGATCAACGTCATTGTAATACGATACGCAGATTTAAAGCGCGTCACTTTTCTTCGATCTTTGTGACGTACCCTCAATATTAATTTGTTAAGAATAATGATTGGTTTCTGCTTGCTTTTGAAGTTAAATAATAAAAATTAAATTAGTTTTACATAATGCACATAAATTAAGTAATTTTTGTGTAAAACCCAATATATTTAAACGTATTATATGGCCATTTAATAAAATAAATTGTTAATTAAATTAGTAATTTCATAAAATAAATTGCCATACTTGAAAATTAAGCATAAAATGTTTTTTGAAGCTATCGTTCTTCGAAGTTAAATTGTTATTTTGACACGTATATTCTGACATTTTGTATTTGAAACCAATATATTCTGCAAGATGTAAAATTTAAACTTTTGTTCGCTGTTGCTGACAGCTTGCGCGATGATTAACGTTTAAATTTCCCAGGTGATTGCTTAAGGGTCAAGAGTGATTAGTAAAGAAAAACTTCCGGGTGGACATTTAATTATGCACTGGTATATTATTCTTCAGAGTAATGAAAACTGATTAAAAGAATTACTATTGAACTTTCAATACTCGTGCAAATTTATAGTAATATTTTTATTGTTTTTATTGTTTTTATTGTTTTTATTGTTTTTATTGTTTTTATTGTTTTTATTGCTTTTATTGCTTTTATTGCTTTTATTGTTTTTATTGTTTTTATTGTTTTTATTGTTTTTATTGTTTTTATTGTTTTTATTGTTTTTATTGTTTTTATTGTTTTTATTGTTTTTATTATTACATTGTTTTCTGAAATGAATGTAACAGAAATATATGTGAATAACTTTAATGTCACGAAACGTCACACTGTTCCTTATTGTCTGTACTGTTTAGGTAAAATAAATAAACATCTTTTTTCTACGAATCCAAACTGATTTTTCTGCAGTAGACTGGTTCATGAAGGAAAAGCCTCTCTCACAAGTTCGTTTTGTTCCACCGCTTCTTCTAGCCGCCGAGATTTCCTTTCTCCGCAAAGTCCCAAGGGCGAACTTCGTGCGCGCCTGGTCCCCCAGATTCGTCCGTCGCCGTGGCCGCCGCCGATGTATTTTAGCAATCGATGTCCGCATCCTGCACGCTTCGCCTCCCGACGTCACGCACTCCACGTTCTCCACGCCCCTTCCCCTCCCCTCCCCTTCCCCTCCTTCACCACCCCTCTCCTCCTCGGTGCTCTCCGCCGCCCTCTCCCCGCCACGCACGTGCGCCGTGTGTAATTGTGCGCAACCGAACACACTCCCAGGGCACCGCCCACCACCGCCTCCTCTTCGCCGCAAACCTGCGCCGAAAAAAAAAATTAATGGAACTATTCAAATTCTATCCAGCCACTAAATGCGGCGAATAATTAAAGCGGACTGATTGCCGGCGGCCGAACAAAGCGTGCGTGAGCGCTGGAACGCACTTGCACCCCCTTTGTCCCCCCCCGCCCACGCGCCCCTCGCCCGTTACCCACTCCCCCGCCCCGCCCTTTCCTCGACTGCCACACAGGCGCACGGCGAGCCCTCCCTGCGGAATGCCTGATAAGGTTTGCGTGCCTACACCAGCGCTGCCGCCCCACTTTGAAACTCCGCACACCAATCCACAGAAAGGAAGTATTTCATTTATTAACCGCGCGATAAGGAATTGGAATGAGTTCATCCTGAACGTGAAACCCTCGCACAGTGATACGGGAAATATATTCAATATCATTTTTTCTAATTTTTTGATTAACAGAGAAAATTATACCTAACATGTTCAAAAATATTTTTGGATACTTTAATCGACTAAGAAATTTCACGGATCAGTAATGAAATGAGAAATCGGAAAATAGAGTTAATGATGGTAATCAGTTATCGAAAATGTCATTCAAGATGAAGAGAAAAGTAATTAGCTTGTACTTCATATCTCTTCACACTAAGAAAGTGGTGGAATAAAATACATTAAGGGAAATAAATGTAGATGGACGAGGAAAAAATGGTGTCACTGGAACAGGCCTAAGATAAAATTCAGGCCAGATAGAAGAATGTTGTATTGCGTACTATTTATTTTTCTGTATATAATTTTCATTATGAATACTTCAAGCTCATGATATGAGCGAGTATAAAATATTTCCTCATAAACATTGCAAAAGTTGTAGTTTGTCGAATTGATAACTAGTCATATGAGAACATTAATGCGCATATCGTACGTATTGCGAGGCCTTGTATATACGAGTAAATGAAACAGTCTCAATGTTTATTAAAGACAACCTATCTTTTATTCGTAACAGAAAATATGTAATGTTCATTTTTACTTTCTCGCTAAGGACTAGAGAGAAAGTTATAAAAAGCTGCGCGTAAAAACGGCGAATTTTTGGCAAAAACAAACTTATTTCCGGGCCCTGCTAAAGAAAAAATGGATAAATTCAGTTGCTACACTTAGAAAAATATCCTTTAACACGTGGTGTATCCAGAATTCATGTTTTGTGGTTCCTTGATACTGAAAAATCGAATGACTGGAAAACGTCCCTCCGTTCGTCTATCAGTCTATGAACAACGCTAGCCGCTAAACCGTTCAGCCGATTTCTCCAAAATTGATATACTCCAATTGATGTGGCTGATGTCATGGCTCCTTGAATTTGATACCGCTATTTTAATTTCGGGGGTACTTTACGTAAAACCCCTGGAACATTTTCCAAATTTACATGAAGCGGCTCCATGAATTTAGATTAAAATTTGTTGTTGGATAGTGTAAAGGACATTTAAGAGAATAGTGCAGGTCTCATGTTCGTTGATAACTCTGCTCTTTCGAAAATTTAACAAATTCAAAATTTTTTGTTGTCTTCGAACAACTACAATTATGATGGTAGAGATTTTGCCCTTAATGAAATTAATGAATTTTGAAATAAGGTCATGTACAATTTTTCGAAAATTTGAGTTTTTTCGTGTAATTTTGCGTGAAAGTAAGGGCGAGAAATTACGTGTTGTTTTAGGACCACTAGCTAAAAACACGCTGTGCCAATGTGCCACTCCCTTCAGTGTCGACATACATTTAACTGTCCTATTGATTTCATCTGATGGTTTATTTAGAATTAAGGGGAAACAAATCGTATGTCCCAGAGATAAATGAGTGTTCCTTTCCCGGCAATTCATTTATAGGTGCTTTGAGCTTTCCTTTACATGGGTTTCACCATGACTTTAAAAGTAATATGTAAAGTCTTCCACAGATCATTCGCTTCCACGACCCTCTCCTGCGCGGTCGTTCACGGCGCGAGTCAAAAAACGTCCGTGAAACGGAAAGTAGTTACCTGAGCGTATTCGGAGAGGAATGGCATTCTGGCGTTCGTGCATGGCAGTGTGACGCGGTTGCAAGCGAGTTACCGGATCCGTCACTCCACGCAGGAAGCTCTAAAACGTATTTAATTAACACAGGCAATCAGAGCATCGTACGTAAATCATGCGACCGCCGAACGTGTGTTTGCACAGGGGTAGTACACCCAGACAGCGCAATGACCTGCCAGCTGCGTAGCAAACAAACGACTGCGGCACGAGCGCGAAGGCGCTTGTGAAGGGAAGGCCGCGTGTACATGAAAGAGAATAGGTTGGGTTTCACATATCGATTGGGAACTTTTGTGCGGAGAACGTTCCACAACGCTCTTCCACGACCGGGCCACAGGAGAAACAAATGCATTGAGGTTGTTGTTGGACAGGAACATTAACATTTTCACTCATCAGAATCCCGGAAGTGGGCTGGTGTCTAATGTATGGTCGAATGTGCGTTCCGACGGGACGGCTGTCGGCTAGAGAAAATCCGTAGGAAAAAATAAAACTGTATGTGTATGAAACTGTGCGCTGTGAGACGTTGAATTTATATTAACGTTTCACTCTTTTTCAAGTGCCTTTTGTTCAAATGTATTGAAGTCCATTCACAAGTTCCCGGTACATCCAATTATTTCAAATACTACATTAATGCTATTAGGTATCCTGTATTTGCAAGAATATGACGTGGATATTTTGTCCAAATAGCATCGAAGCAGAAGAATATTCCGAGAACAAGTTATTTTGCTGCCGTACGCTAGCAGCCTGTACAGATCTTCCTATGTAATGTTTCTAGAGGTTTTCAGTGCCTTGCTACACAAGCGAGTAATCTTTAATTACATTCCCTTGCATTTCTTCTTAAATGCGTACGTTTTGAACGAAACAAAATGAAAACATTCTTTCATTTGTAAACTAAACATTTATTACTCTTCTTAGCGGGCCACTTCTGTAAAACTAAAAATAAAACCATAAGTGAAGTTAGTAAGCTTTTATTATGGAGTTTCAGACATTGGAAAACAGTTTCTCAAAAAAATTGCTTCTATTTATTGCTCTCGATAAAACCTTTCCATGGAACTCAGTTCAATACTTCATGATAGTTGCGTCCCCATATTGTCAACTTGCGGATTGGTGGAATTTTTTTGAATTAATGACGGGTATTAACTCAAAATGTGTCAACACTGCCATTCAATATCAAACGTAAAGAAATTTCACTACAAGAATTTCTTGAAAAAAAAGGTGTGTAGGATATGTAGTGTAGTAGGATATGTTTTAGACGTGTAAAGAAATGAAATACTTGGAAAGTTTATGGTCATCATATGAGAGATGAAATATTAAGTATCTAATAGTGAAGCACATTTTCTTAGTATCGCACATTATAGTTAATTCAACTCACTTTAGTCCCTTTTCTTGTTTCTGGATTTCAGATGCGTTTTTTGTTCATAAACGTCATAAAAAGACAATAAGGGGCGTGGACATAAATATATAGTTTCCAGAATATTTCCTTCCTGGTATTTTGGCACAAGTGAATGCGAATACGAATTTGGTATGAGTGAAAACAAGTATTGAGGATGATACGTAATACGTTAATAAAAGTACAAAATGTACAAAACGGAAATGAAGAAAAAAGATCAATAGAGTGAAATAAGTGTAACAGAATGAAGAAGAATGTGCAGAATATGAAGTAAAGAAAAGTAAGGAACAGGAAGGAAATAAAATTGAGGTAGGAAGAAGGGATATGAAATAAGGATTTGAGAAAGACAAATCAGGAGGAAAACATTTGAGACCAAAAGAGATATGAAGAAGGAAGAAAAGGAGGATAGAGAGTGCAGGGAATGCAGGAGAGAAAGGAGAGATCCAGGAGCAGCTGTGAGGTCTCGGTCGGCAAGCTTCGTGGCCGGGCTGCGCGCTGTTAGGCGGGCTATGTAGGCGCCGCGGACGCCGCGTGTGTCACGGCTGCGGTCCCCGAGCCCCGCCCCCCGCCCCCCGCTCCGCCTCCCGCCCCGCCCACCCCCGCTGCGTCCTTCTCTCTCGGTTCCCCTGCCCCTGGCTGCCGGCGTGGCCTGAAAGCTATACATTTCCATACGCACATCATCGCGATACATTTTTCATGATATAAAGGGAGGGGAATTTAAAATTCTTTTATGGAAATACGGCGTTCCCGCCGCCCTCATCAGCGCTACTGCAACGGCCGCCCCGTTCTCCGGCAGTCGAGGAGGGGCGGCGGAGTGGGCTGGGGGCGTGGGGAGGGGAGATGCGCGCAGGGCAGGGGGGCGGGCGGGGAGGGTTGCGGTGGTGTGAAGTTTGGGCTACGTATCGCTGCCAGCGAATGGACTCAGAGTGACCGAGAGGCGCGGGGAGGCGTGAAGCGGGGCGGGTGCGGGGCGGGTGCGGGGCGGGTGCGGGGCGGGTGCGGGGACGGGGGACGGTGATGGGGCGCTACACAAGATCTCTCCTGCGGTGCCTGCGGCTCGACAGGTGTTCGGGCTCAGCAGCGCGGCAGGTGGCCGGAGGAGAGGCCGTAAGCGGAGATGACCGCAGGGACATCCAAGGTGTTCCTGAGTACATGAAGTCGTGTGAAGGCCTTGAATTGGTATTCAGTGATGAAATCCTATCGTTTTCATCCAACATCGAAAATTAAATGTTGTAAAGGAGAAATAGGAAAATTTGTTTTTTTCTCAGGGGGGGGCATGGAGTCATTTTCAGAAGGTAATTTCTTGTCAGAGGCCTTTTAAGACTCCTTCTTTCCACGAAACGGGATGCTTTGCACGATCAGGTCGTTTGCACGTTGGCAGATTAAGCAACTTGTACCGGTTCGGCTCCTGTGTTGTAATTGTTCAAAAATTCTCGGCCAATGGACGTAGGAAGTACAGATTAGTTCAGAATTGGCAACCAAAATTTTTTTATTGCTTTGTACATGAGCGCGGTGGCGGAACGGAGCAGTTTTCTCTCTCTCGCTGTCTCTCTCCCTGTCTCTCTTTCTCTGTCTCTCTCTGTCTGTCTCTCTCTGTCTGTCTCTCTCTGTCTCTCTTTGTCTCTCTCTGTCTCTCTCTCTGTGTCTCTCTCTTTGTCTCTCTCTGTGTCTCTCCCTCTCTTTGTCTCTCTCTCTTTGTCTCTCTCTTTGTCTCTGTCTCTCTCTCTTTGTCTCCCTCTATTTGTCTCTCTCTCTCTTTGTCTCTCTCTCTTTGACTCTCTCTCTCTTTGGCTCTCTCTCTCTTTTCTCTCTCTCTTTGTCTCTCTCTCTTTGTCTCTCTCTCTTTGTCTCTCTCTCTTTGTCTCTCTCTCTCTCTTTGTCTCTCTCTTTCTCTCTTTGGCTCTCTCTCTCTGTCTCTCTCTCTCTTTGTCTCTCTCTTTGCCTCTCTCTCTTTGTCTCTCTCTTTGCCTCTCTCTCTTTATCTCTCTCTCATTGTCTCTCTCTCTCTTATTGTCTCTCTCTCTTTGTCTCTCTCTCTTTGTCTCTTTCTCTTTGTCTGTCTCTCTTTGTCTCTACGCATCACAGACTACCTTTATACATTAAAAAAGAAAACCACATTACGCAGTATTAATTGATATTATCAAAGCCTTCGATCGAGTCTGGCACGATGGGATAATATATAAACTAGCTTCAATTGGAACCCTATTATACCTCCATAATATCATTAAATGCTCCCCACAAACAGACATTTCGCAGACCTAATAGAAAATCATGTCACCCCGTTCCCATACGTGGAGAACTTCCATAAGGATCCCCCTCTCCCCATTACTATGAAACCTCTACACAGTGCACATTCCTACCTCCAGATTAATTGAAAGAGCACAATTCGCAGATGACACTATATGTCTCATCCATCATGAAACTTCATAGCATATGAAATAAAAATACATCTTTCCGCATTAGAAAATTGTTCCTCAAAATGGAAGATTAAAATAACTCCTACTAAATCAGCCGGTAAAATATTCACATTCAAACCATGTTCCTCTCCCATCTAATTAAGAATAAATATCAGTAATATTCCGTGTATTGGCAGTTAACTACTTTGGACTCCATCTTGACACCACCCTCAACTAGAAAATTTACATAGACCACAAAGTTCTGCAAGCCAAAATCCAAATTCTTCAACTGAAACCGCTCACAAATAAAACTACTAATCTGTCTTTAAATAATGCCATTATCATATAGAAATTCATCATCTGATCCCTGCTTCTACACGCATGACAACATGGACAAATGCTGCCAAATATAACTTAATTAATAAATATAACTAAATAATAAATTGCAAGTCATCCAAAATAAATTCATAAGATTCATCACCCAATCCCCCTCGTTCATCTCCAACAAGGAACTACACATCGAATTAAACATCAAATTAATCCCTTCCCATATTGGCTATCTAACCAATAACTTTTACTCAAACCTGCCCTTGATTAATCAAAATAGAAATCTCAAACGGTAAATATACTGAAAGTCAAACTGCAATAAAAAATAGATATCCTTTACAAACATTCTTGAGCATATTCAGCAGTATAGAGTAAACTAATTGAGGTGATCTGTGAGTCGCCTCGTCAAATTTAGTTCAGTATTAATTCTAAATTAACTTAAGTTCGATTGTAAGTCGGAAAATACAAATGTAAAGTTGAACATCAATTAAACTTTATAAATTCATCCAGAATGTAAAAGAACTGACCATGAAGAAATTGATATATGTCGAAGAATCTGCGGGGTTTCTCCTTTACTACTACCTGCCGTAGTGGCCATGCAGAAAGCAAAGCCGGTGGCGCTAGCCGAATTCGTTTACTACGCTCCGTGAAGTCACGAAGGTTAAGCGAATTCGAGACTCGCGGGTTCTCGGTTGGGTGACCGCCCAGGAACCCCGGGATCTAACGTCGTCGAGCCCCTGGCCGAAGGGATAGAAGGCACTGACTGACTACGACGTGACGTGACTTGACTTGAGATTATTGTAACGGAGTATTACTCCAGAAATAAAAGCAAATTAATGAACGATTAATCCCCAGTGCAAAGCGCTCAACGCCCCTTATGGGGCTTGGAGACGCGTTGCGTCAAGGTGTAGATGCAACAAATTTAAAAAAAAAATGACTTGTATCATGAACTATTCACACGGCACCAACATATTTGGATGATTCTGTAAGCTGGGATCAGCCTACGGCAAATTCCGTTGCAACAAAACACAAACGAGGAGAAAGGACAAACAACCACACCGGTGTTCGAACCAACAACGTTTGGTGGTATGGGACGTACTGGCTCTAACCACCTCAGTCATCTGGCGAGACAAAATCACACTAAAAAACGAAAGTAGTGTGAGCATTCCATTGTTTTGGTACGGAAAATAGCATGATACTAGGAAGCCAGCCCTAGAGCTATGGGTTACAGCATTTCATAGACGGTACTGTGTATGGGTAAACATTCTAACATTGATAACCTTTGTTATCAAACAAGCGTCGGCCTCTGAGATAACATTGAACAGAATATCAAATATTCAGTTTAGTAATTTCGAGATTTCGCTCATTTCTCACAACCCGTTCTATCGAGTGGAGGGATCCAGAAGAGCAAAACTCCCAAGTATGTAATAGTACGTTTCGAAAGCTCTGTAGCCGGCATTAAGAAACAAAACTCGTATCTATAACCAGTCACGAAAACGTGATTAAAGGCCTAGGATGCATCATTACTGAGTTATGGACGATGGTGAGTTCAGTAGCACAACTTGCGTGACGACTTGCCTGAGCACTTGCTGTTTCTCACAACTTCCAACACTTCGTCTTAAATTTGATGCAGACCGCACGGCGTAATTCTATTTCCAACGGTTGCACTTAACAACAAAGTAGTTTTTCTGTGAGTTGCTGTAAAAAAATTATCAATGTTGACATCGATGATGAAAGTGATGTGTAATGTGCATATTAATTATCCTTATATTTTTTATCTAAACTTGAATGTCCCATCTAGAGTGGTGGGTGAACTGCCAAATGAGTGTTTACGAGGATTGTGATATCATTGATGACCGTGCAATGATTGTATGAGAGGCAGAGGAAGCAGGAGGGACATCAATTGATTAATACGAGTGACATACTTGGTTGCTGAACGATTGTGGCGAAAGAGGCTGTAGCCTTTGTGCCCTCCCTTATCCTCGCCAGAAGATAAACACGTGATAATATTTACTTATCTTTCCATTTCTTTGCTAGTTGAGCGAGGAATCTCACAGGATTTGATCTATGGCCACATCATTTCTTTTATACGTACATGATGTGACATCCATTAAATACAGAAAAACAGGTCTGAGCTCATGACATGAACATTCTTCACAAAGGACGTAAAATAGGTAGATCAATTTCATGTGTTTCAAATTGGTTTCCAAGAAAAAATTAATAATAGAAGCAGAAAACTCATTTTCAATGCAGTTTGCATTTGAAACATACAATCAAATACGACACTGAAAATAAACTATATACAATTGGTTGATGTTAAGGAAACAAAATTTCTAGGTATCACAATTCAATCAAACCTCAAAGAGAATATCCAAATAAATGAATTGAACACTGAATTAAGGCCTTTATGTTACGCATTCAAAATTCTTTGAAATTCAGTCACATTCTGCGTATATTTTGCGAATGTACATTCCCGCTTGAGATATAGCGTAATTTTTCGAGGGAACATATTCTATAGTACACAGACTTTTATATTGCATGTCAAAAATTTGCAAATAATAAGCAAATGACATATAGGAATTCCGGCAAACCTCCCTTAATTCAGCTTGGAATTCTCTTCCCTCTTTCTTTATGAAATAGTGTTTTTTTTGTTCAAAAATTACTTACTCTAGGGTGCCAACATATTTTAGTGCAGCATACTTGTAATTATAAGTGACGTCGTAGGAATAGTATTCATCAGATTTCAGTATCAACGCTTACTACAAGAAATCCACATATCACTTGAAACTTGTGTTACTTTACAAAGCAATGTCAAAAGATATTAAAAAATTACAATTCACAACCACGTACACTGTTTCTGTTGCATCACTATTTCTATACAATTAAAAGTAGTATGGGCCATCAGAAAAAATATTAAAAATGTTAATGGATTAGTTAATATTTGTTCTTTATAATTCAGGCCAAGATCCTAAAATGTTCTAAAAATCATTGATAAATACGTCTGTACCACTGACGTTCTTCAGCTTCTGGGTCAATAACCTCAAACGCGATGAAGATTTTTGTTTAATTTCCCTGATCTACTAAACAGATGATGATCTGGTCCCTTGTTTCGTTTCTGGACAAAAGCGTAACTTCATTGTAAATTTCTAGTTTTCAAATGTTTCCTACCTCGCTTTGTTGAAACTTCTAAACAGAGAAGGAAGTGGGTCGGGGAAGAATTTTGGAACTCAATGAAACGATCCCATATTGTACTTCTCCCCGATAAGTCACATACCGTTTTCAGTAATTTTTGTCGAAAATCAAATCGTTGCCGTCCATTTTACGAAGAGTGATAGGATGAATGTTTGAAAATTGGGTGATGTTCAGTTGAGGAATTGTTTAGCTAAGTTATGGGAAGGTTGGTTGTTTAGTGATTCCGAGCGCGTCAACAGTTTTGGCCATTAGTCCCGTTGGCGCTGTGCATGTTTTTTCCTCGGGAGATGGCGATAATCTTCCCCCGCGGGATGGCGAGATCCGGCGCCGACCTACCGTCGGCTAGCGGGGTTTCCCCCTAACTAGGACTCTCACACCAGCGGGGCTTCGCCCCAGCTGGGAAAAGCTCAACGCTCCCGACCGCTTTGCCGGAATGTGTGGTAGTGTAGTGCATGTGTAAGGGGAGAGGATGGGACAAGGAAGAAGAAGGACAGATCGCGCGCGGTCCGTGGCCCGTTTGTTAGAGTACTGCCCCTGGTGTTGCTCGGAGAAACCACGGAAAACCACCGATCAGAGCAGCCGACCGCTATAATTATTCTCCAGGCAGCGACTGAATTCGACCTAGCTGAAAAGCTAGTCGTCAGGACTCGAACCTAGGACCTCCCGGTCAGAGGCGCTGCAGTGACACCAGTTGATGCACTGAGCTACCACTCCCGGTTGTGGAAAGGCAGTCCCAGAATTGAATGATGAATCACCCAGCGACGAGTCCGGAACCTGTAGCAGGACTAAAACTCGCAGACTTAAGGCCCATTCACAATGCAAACATAAGCATAAGCATAAGCATAAACATAAGCATGGCGTTAACATAAAAGTTAGGACTACGTCTAAAAGTGGACTCATTCACAATGCGTTCACATAAGCATAACACGTAAGACGTTAACTTAAGAGCTTGCAAGCTTCAAGCTTCTGTGCTTATGCTTATGTCAGACATAAGGAATGAGCCAATCACAGTTCTTTCACTCAAAATCGAGTATCGAAGTCGATAGGCGAACTATTCGTGTCGATTCGTGTGCTGCGTCTCATAGCCAATAGAAACTCTTATTTTGCCTGGGTTTATGTTCGACATTGTGAATACGCCAACTCTTCGCTTGTGTTAATGTCTATGTCTATGTGTTATGTTTATGTTTGTGATTGCATTGTGAATGGGCCTTTAAGCTACGCATTCTTGGACGTGTACTTGGGAGCTTGCTCTGCGAACTCGAGGGCTCCAAGCTCTGCGCTACAGAGGCAAGATTAGACTATAAAAGAAAAAACATTGAATTAATAAGTATTTATTCATATAAGGCTGGAATATTGGGAACAGGACTTTTTTGTCCAAACTGGCAAAAGTTGGACATTAGTGATTGTAAATAATTATGATGAGTTCGCCAAGTAAAAGTTAAAAAGTACCAGACATAAACAACCTGCACCTCCCCTACAAATTGGAGAACTCCGAGGTAAACGTCCATCAGAACTATGCGGAACACCATTCTTTCTACTTACGGGTCACGAATTCAAATCTAGGTATCGTACCTTGAGGTTGAAAGTTATTTCCCTTACAGCTACGGATTAGTTTGCCTCCGATGAGCAAATATTGAATCTGTGACAATAGCATTAGAGCGATGGTCATATATGAAGGTATACTGGTCGAAAAAAGTGACAGCAACGAGAACAGAATTCTGTGAAAACGAGCAACAAACCCGCTTTGTTTATTACGAATTACAAATGTATCAAACGGAATTTGAACCATAGAGCTCGCCATATACCAAGCAATAAAACGTGTAAGTGTATTGAGCTATTAAAAACGCAAGAAGAGTTCTCGCAGGAAAGATGATAATAGTTTTGTAGAAGTGAAAAAAAGCTAGACTTAGCTGATTCAACAGCAATGAAATTGCAGTCCATTAGAACGTAAAAAATGCCTAACCGCATCATCAATTGGCCAGTCTTCAAACCGGAGCTGCGAGAAAGCCCGCTGCGTACCTGTTAGCGGGTACCGGACTTAGAAACCCGGTATCCAAGGGTGCGTATTCAGCAGATCAGGCACTACGCGACGGGTCACCTCCGATGACGAGCGAGCACTGTGAAGCGTGTGGCATCGTCCTTCAAGCGAAAGCCGCCCGTCGTAAACAATCTAGCCCCGCCTGCAAAATCCCGACCACCACCGTCGCCCACGAGGCAAGCCGCCCGGCCTCGCAGGACACCCGCGCAGTCGCGCCGCCTCACGTCTTTTTCTCCTCACTGGATATTGACGTCATTGCATCATTTATGGTCGTTGGGTCGGCGCGAGAGTACATCGTAACGGATTATAAAGACGCGTCCTTGTGTATTTTAGAGGTGAATGCGCAGCGATCTGGAGCGTAAATGCCGGCGTTAACTCGCGTCCTCCATGCGAAGTGTAGTCGACGATGGCGCTGAGGTGCCTTCGCCCTGGAGCCTCCACAGGCCGATTGACAGCCTGGAGGCCGTACAAATATTGGGAGATAGTTTTAAGCGAGCTGTCAGAACCCTAAAACGGAATTTAAAAAGAAAATAAACATGAAATAGTAATCAGTAGTCTAATAATACAAATCATCTTTGTATTTTTTTAAAATTTAAGGTCGCATCAACATCTAAGTCAGTAGTGGCCACTATTGGAGTTAACGGTATGGTCACTATGAAGATGAAAAGAAATGGTGATGATAGGAGGTGAAAGAACCAACACAAATACAATCATGCCCGATGCGGGACTCGGAACCCGCGACCCTTTTGTCCGAGATCGCTACGACACTACTGCCTTAGCGATCTCGGCCACCGGACCGACAAATCCTGGTTGTTTGATAGAAAATATGACAAACATTTTCGTACGAAGCCACTATTCCTCGCCTCCCGCCATTGCAGCTATTGTCTGTACCCTCTTTCTGGAATTGGAGGAGAAATGAACGGAGTTAGGGGAAGCGGTCCGTGCTGGCAGCAGTAACGCCGGGCTTCCCAGGTGGGCAAGTAGCTCGTGCGGACGCAGTTTGACTTGCTTGATCTAATGTGTCAACTCAGTCAATGACATCTCGGACTATTTGTTTCACAATTTTCTTGTCTATTCTCATTTTTATGTTACACTCGAAGAAGCGTGCGTAAGAGCCCGCAAATTTTTGTTGATTATCACAACACAGCGTTTGAATTCTTTTTTTTGATAAATTGTGATTGACGATTTTGGAAAATTAAAAAGAAACATATAATTGATAATATAAATTCATTTAGATTGGAATATTATTCCTTTTCTAGCTCTGTAAATGAAAAATATCGACTTTCTTGCATCAGTATTTGTGTTTAATCATGCATCGTTGTATGTCAAGTAGAGGGTGACGTATCTTCGCAACATATTAATGTATTAAAATATTTTATATGGACTGAAAATACTACAAATATCTCCAAACTGCATTCCGAATGTTGTCTTCTTGAGAATAATCACAAGTTCTTATTTACAGCGAAAAGTCAAATTATAATAAATCCTTGTGATAAATTGCATCACATTTTGATAAAAAAGCACATCATAAACAGTATTAATCTTTTTCAGTTTCCTTAGAACCATTCCAATTTGAAAATACCGGAATGTCATATCTGCGAGATCTAATGGCAAACCATTGCGTTGGAAGTAGACTCTCTCGTCCGTGGAGCGCCGAGAGGTTAGAGTGCTTCAATGCAGCTTTGCGAGCGAAGTTAACGTCTTCCGTTGCCCGTACTGCCACACCTTTAATACACATTTCCAACCACACCACCATTATGCATGCATACACGTGTTGCATGGGATGCCGTCTCTACTAACATGCCCGGCCAAGAATTAATTTTACATTACGGATGGAGCTATAAATCTTTGTCCGGGAACGACCCACCTCGGTGAGAGAGTGTCAGAGGAGAACGGAGCAGTACTCCACAGGGTTGTAGGATGTTCAGTGAGGATGGGACACGATGTCATTATTCATGCCCACAGACTTCCAATCACCTCACTCGCCAATGCTTGACAGAATGGTCGTAACAGCTAACGTTAACTCTACACCATTCTCGAGAGACGTTACTGGTACTTCGAAGTTATTTCTGAAGGGAATTCTGACTGCGATAACAGTACACACTAAGATTAATGTATTTCTGCAAGGTAACGTGTTTTGCAAAGTGCATCCTTCTGACTTTCATATTCTATGCTTCTTTTTTCCAAAGTAGGACAAAATTTCCTTACATTAAAAAACATTTTCCAAGTTCATAAGAAAGTGCTGGGACTCCATTTGAGTGTCATGAAAAATGGAAAGACTTGCTTAAAAATCGTAGAACATATTGAAATAGACACTATATGTTGGTAAAAATATATTTTTGATATATTTATGATATATTTTTGATATATTTGGCATTATTTTAATAGTGGTACTACTACACTTTTTTGAGAAATTGAATTAACTCCGTTTCAGATCCGCACAAGTGTTATACATTTATTTTGAAAGTGATAAAATTTAAAGTTTTTTTTCTGTGGCCGACGTAGCGCATCACAATAAAAGTGAATCACAGGAGATTGCAATCTATTTATTTTGTGGTTTTCTACAAGTCTCGTGATGAGTGATTTTTGAGATATTTTTAGTGTCTGCAGCGATGTGATGATAAAGAGCATGATCCAGATTTGGTAATGGGAACAACAAAAAGAACATAATTATATCGCACAATTTCTATTTAAATCAGAAATGGTCTTTGTGTTAAACGACCTTAAAAAGTCTGTAACAAGAAGGAAGGATCTCTTAATTGTTATGTATTTTCTTACAACTGTTGTCCCGGTCAAGGCAAAAATAGAGTTGTTGCTTTCCTTTGAAATCGTTTCAGTTTCTGTAGCTGTGTGACGAAGAAAAGCTCAAGCAGGCGGAACTTGCTAGTTACGGTCATATTCGCCTCATGCCGCTCTTACCCCTAAGGATGGGAAATTGACTTGGCTCAAGCAAGGGGGACACGGGTAGCTGGCCGTCGAAGTCTGACTACCAACCCAATAACGCCAAATACATACATATATGTGATTTAGGAGGGTGAGCTATATAGGAGGAAAAACCGGAGAAAGCATCAGATGTAAAGGAAGTGTTAGTTTAGTTTTGTCAGTTTTTTTTGCCAAAGTGAACCGCTTCTGTAAATAACTTAAGCAGATAAGTAATAAAACTTATCATAATATCGTTAACAGTTACATAATATTATAACATTGCTACAATTACTTCAATCGTCACTTGCAAAACTCAAACAATATAACTCAAATTATGCGGAAACAACAGACTTTGTGGGCAAGTGAACATTAAATAATTTAAAGATTTAATACTGAGACATTTACTGCATTGAGAAAGAAATCTCTAGTTTCAGTATTCAAGATGTAGGACAGCTTAAAAAAGTTTTTGCAATTTTCGAAATTCCAGAGATTTTGGGGAACATCGGAGCAATGACTTATTAAGAAAGATACCCGTTACTCGAGATTTAAATTTCAATAAAACATTTTAATAAAGCCTTATATGAGAAAACTCGGGTCGTATGTTTTGACGTTGTCACTTCACTAAAAATACAGAAAAATAATATATTTGAAAATTTCACAGGACATGATATATAGATATAAGATTGAAGAATATATTTCATTAAAAAGGCTCTATTTTAATGTGGTTGTAGAATGTACTTTGTAATGTACTTGTTCTATTAGAGTAAAAATGAAAAGAAAAATGTTAAAGGTAGTTTTTAGACAATTTTTAAAAATGTCCCAAAGGATTAATGTGAAACGGAAAGATTTGCTTCAAATTCGAGGTTTCGCGACATCAACTAGATAATAGAGGTGATAATTGGGAGATTTTAAACTACATCGATTCATTTTACTGGAAGACTTGTGTGCGGTTTTGGCGCTATTGCTCTTTACATAAAAACGAATGAACAAATGTTGATAAAAAAATCACTATTTTCTTTGTCATACAATTACTTGTTTGGTTTAATAGTATACTTGATGGCCTACAATTTCTCACTTTAATGGAAAGCTATATAATTTAATTGAAGTAGTTCCCTTTCTGCGTCTCTAGTTTCGATTTTCTTCTCTCTTATTAATTGTACGATATGAAGAAACCTGCATTTATTCGATTTTCTTCTCTCTTATTAATTGTACGATGTGAGGAAACCTGCATTTATTCGATTTTCTTCTCTCTTATTAATTGTACGATATGAAGAAACCTGCATTTATTCGATTTTCTTCTCTCTTATTAATTGTACGATGTGAGGAAACCTGCATTTATTCGATTTTCTTCTCTCTTATTAATTGTACGATATGAAGAAACCTGCATTTATTCGATTTTCTTCTCTCTTATTAATTGTACGATGTGAGGAAACCTGCATTTATTCGATTTTCTTCTCTCCTATTAATTGAACGATGTGAAGAAACCTGCATTTATATTTCGCAGATTCGCTTCACTCGCTTCTAGATTTTTTAATCGAATTCATTAAACTGCTCTACAAAAATAAAAGATTTCACGGACAGGTCTATTGGAGAAAAATCAACGAGAAAACACTAATGAGAGGCGTTTTCAACGTAAAAGAATTCTAAAATAATTTACAATTTACTCCGATAGTTACAGAAGTGGAGCGAATTAATAAAACCTTTAATATTAAAGTTTCTGTCATCAAGTTCTCTTCTTTACAAAGAGAAAAGATATATTGCGATGTATAGAGTATTGCTTGTGTACAGAATTGCATATAAAGACTGTCTTGTGTATTATGTAATTTTCTGCCGTCAGTACTTTTAATACAAATATTAAAGTGTGTCGTTGGTTTCAAGCAAATATTTCTGTAGTACAATATTCACTTCATGTGACTGTTCCTCCGAAATGTAATCCGGATTATCGCCGTTCCGGATTATGACGTCCAAATTGTTTATTGATGCTGTACTGTAAATGTAAACGTTTTATCGCTAGGTCTCCAACAACCATGTTTTTTCATAGCCACAACAACTCAACAAAATCTATTTCGTGGTCTTATCACCATTCGCGGCAAAATCTGTTCCGTTCGCGGATTATGAAATCTACAGACGATGCAAAAAACCAAGGATTTTCTATTTATAAATCAGGTTGCTCCTAGCCACATGCCTTAGATTTAATAAAGACAAAGCAACGCTACAAATTGTATCGTGTTGTCAATTGAAAGAGGTCGTCCGTCGCCGTCGGATTTCAATATAAGTGGCGCACTGAAGAACAGATTGCATGAGTGGCGCCTCTAGAATGGAAAAAAATCCAATTCGGCGCCGCTTTCCAATTCCGCGCGCGCCTCCCGCCACCGCCCCCGTCTTCAGTCGCTCCCGCCGCCTCATCGCCTTTGGCTGCCGCCAGCGAATTGTTTCCCGCTCGCCTGTCCACTGCATCTTTGTGCAGACGCGCTCTTCTGCCCGCGCGCACCCGCACGCCTCTCTCGCCTTTGCCCCGCCCTTTTATTCACCCATGTGCCCACCTCCTCTCCTGACCTGACCCTGTTCACTTTATTCCGTCATGCGTCTTTTTACTCGCCCAACGCCCATATCCTCTCTTGCCTTCGCCCCGCCCCCTTCACTCGACCATGTCACGCCCCCTTATTCACCCATGTGCCTACCTCCTTTGACTTCGCCCTGTTCACTTTATTCCGTTATGCGTCTTTTTACTCGCCCAACGCCCATATCCTCTCTTGCCTTCGCCCCGCCCCCTTCACTCGAGCATGCCACGCCCGCTTATTCACCCATGTGCCCACCTCTTCTCTTGCCTTCGCCCTGTTCACTTCATTCCATCATTCGTCTCCTCACTCGCCAAAAGCCACAACCTCTCTCAGCCTCGCCCCGCCACCATCACTCGGCCATGTCCTCGCTCCGTTCACTTCGCTCGTCTTTAGCCCCCGCCTTGCTCCCGTCACTCCTTTACTTGACTATGCTGCGCCCCCTTTTCATCACCTCTAGTCCAGCTCTCGCTGCGTTCGCTTCACTCCATCATTCGTATCTTTACTCGTCCTTTACCTGTCCTCTCTCTCCCCGCCTCCTTCGCTCCTTCACTCGACCGACAAAATTGGCTCAGAGCAATAACTGACGTCAACCGCAGTCTGGAGGAGTGTTCTAGCGACCGGCTGATCTGCTATGTAGTTTTCTGTAGGGTCTCCGATCAACACTAGGCGAATACCGATGTAGTACCCTAAGAAACGGTCGACGGATTGCGTACGATCTTTCGTTCCTATTACTTGTCCTATTCTCACCCCTCACACACACACGCATACTCGTGAGAGAAGTAGATAGGTTAGAGCTTCTCCCGGCTGGGGCGATGCCACGCTGGTGGTAGATACCTGATTGAGAAAAATCCCAGCAAGGCGACGCAGGTCGGCGTCAGATCTTGCTAGCCAGCGGGGGAAGATTACCGCCACCTCCCGCGATAAAAACATGCACAACACTATCCGGACTAATGAAGTTAGCGCTGGACGCGCCCGCAATCAACAATCAAACAATCCTTTACTCGATCATGCTACGCCCCCTTAGTCACCCTTGTGCCACCGCCTACCTAGCTTTTGCTCCGTTCGCTGCACTCGTCCATGCTACGCTTCCTTGCTCGCATATGCTCTTCCTCACCAGTTACCGGTGCCCTAACTCACTGGTGAATACCTCCTACCTTGACTATATCCGTGTCCTCTCGCGTACTCGGCCAACCCTCTCGCTCACCCTCGCCTAACCCTTTCCCTCAGGTCCCACCCGTTTGACTCGCGCATGCTCCACGTCACTCGGCCACGCACCATCCCGGTATGTCCATGCCAGCCTACTCACTCGCCTATTGCTCGTTCCATCACTCGCCCATTTCCCGCTCCCTTGTTTCCTCATGTTCCTCCCCGATCGTCAGGGTCGCCTCAATTTTGTCCTGTTCACCGCTTTTCCACGTCGCCCACCCTCCTCAGCCCGTCTGCGCCACCTTTTTGCCCCCTCTGACTGGAGCCCCGGTGGTTTTGAGAAATAGCTAATATAAATGGAACACGCGCGGAAGAACTATTGAAATGGAACACGTGAGAAATAACTATAAAAATGGAACACGTGCTAAGAACTATATAAAGGGTACACATGAAGAATAACTATATAAATGGTACACGTGAAGAATAATTATGTAAATGGTACACGTGAGGAATAACTATATAAATAGTACACGTGAGGAATAACTATGTAAATATTACACGTGAGGAATAACTATATAAATAGTACACGTGAGGAATAACTATATAAATGGTACACGTGAGGAATAACTATACAAATGGAACACGTGCGGAATAACTATACAAATGGAATACGTGCAGAATAACTATACAAATGTAACACGTCCGGAATAACAATATAAATGGATCACATGAAAAATGCGTGTATTTGAATCGTGTACAAAAATTCTTTAGTCGTAAAAACTGGAAGGAAGTGGAATCAAGGTGAGACGTAGCAGTACTTGGATCTAAAATGCGTTGGAATTTTTGCGTTGACTGGACCGGAGGATGATTTATGTTAATCGCGGAAGCTGACGGCTGGTGCGATGCGGAAATGTGTGAGCGATATGAGTCAAAATGGCTGTATGAAATTGACGATGTATTCTTGGAAAACTAACTTAACCCAAATATTTTATTTTTTTCAGATATTTTAATTAGTTGTGTTTCAAATAATACTCTTCTGCAGCATTCCCACTGCAAAGCCCAAAGTATACAGTTGATTTATCGTCTCATCTTCACAACACGGTCTTAACCACACCGAATACTAGATCCTCTAATCTCAACCGGAATCTACTCATTCCACTAGCCCATTCTCCCCCCCCTCGCTCTCGTTGACTCAACCGACCATCTAATTCACTTTTTCCCTTCATACCACTGTAGTCTCTGTAACCTGGTCTGAAGGTGACAATTCTGACATTGTCGCCGGTTCAATCATTCTCACATTTTGTCATTGTTGTACGCGCGTTTTCTTTCGAACAACTCTTTGCCGTCTAGGCATCGTAAACTTGCAAAAACCTCACAGTTTTTATACAACTTTCTCATCGCCACTACACAACCACTATTCTGCCACAGTTCCATTTTTTCTAGCAGCAGATAAATTCTGCGGTGAGAAGGAAAAGGGGTTTGCGATAAGATCGAAAAAAACGAGGAAATATGTTATGTACACTGCGATGTAAATAATTGGCGATGTATTTCGTTGGAACAAGACATCACCATGACACACCCTCATCACCGACAAACCTTTCCACCCACCCCATCAGCGCCACATCCCCATCGACCAGTGACAGACGATCCCCATTCGCTTTCATCACTGTCCCTCCATCTTTACCCACCCTCATCATCGCCACTCCAACTCTATCCCGCCCTCAATTTTCGTCATATACTTCATCCGTGCAGAAATGTTCCAGGCCTGTCATTCTGCTCTCCACTACAATTCCTCATTCCTCGGTCTCCCACTCCCCAACCACCCGTTCCGATTTTTCTCCGTACGCTCGGTCGCCAGCACACCACCCGGCCAGCCCCGTCTGTCCCCCTCGCTGCCTCACCCCCCGCCCTTGCCGCTCCAGCGCCGGCGGCCCGCCCCGCCCCGCCCCGCCCCGCCCCGCCCCGCCCCGCCCCGCCCCGCCCCGCCCCGCCCCGGCCCGGGCCGCCGGCGCGCGCTCCAGATGCACTCGGATTGCCCATAATCCAACGCGGCGCGCGTTTGGGAGCGCGCTCGCGTTTCGAGGCGCCTCTGCCCCGTTTATGAAACCTGTTAAAGTTTCACGCGGTCATCGGCGGAGCGAGCGAGGGCTTCCGGCGGCCGAGGCGGAGGCGCAGCCAGCCGCGGGGCGGGGATGAGCGGGGCGGAAGCCAGTGAGGACGAGGACGAGGCGGGCTGAGCACGGAGCGGGACGGGGACACAGGAATGTGAGGGTTAGGCGTGACTTGAACGGGACATGACGGGGGCAGGTGGGGTGAGCGTGGAAGAGGGGCGGGGACGGAGAGGATCGCGGCATGGGGAGGCGTGGCGGGGGTGGTAGTAGGTGAAGTGAGCACGGGCAGGGGGTGGATCTGGACGGAGACAGATGGAAATGTGCAACGAGAACGAGTTGTGGGGATGAGGCGTGGCGGGGGCGAGGCGTGATGAGGACGAGCGAGATGAGCGCGGATCAGGAGCTGGTCGCGGGTGCGAAGGGGATTGTTGGAGACGTAGCGGTATGAGCATCAAATGGAAGGTAACGGGATTGAAGAGAGTGTAGACGTGGGATGAGGAGGGCTGCGATCGAAAGGCGGCGGGGTGAGCACGAAGTGGGTGGGTTTGATTCATTGATTTTTTCGTGTTTCCGGGCGCGTCAACTGCATCGGTCATTAGTCCCGTTAGTGTAGTGCATGTTTTTTTCTCGGGAGATGGCGGTGATCTTCCCCCGCCGGATGGCGAGATCCGGCGCCGACCTACCGTCGGCTAGTGGGGTTTCTCCCTAACCAGGACTCTCCCACCAGCGGGGCACCGCCCCAGCCGGGACAAGCTCTACGCTCCCGACCGGTCTCCCGGAATATGTGGTTGTGTAGTGCATGTTATTGTGTGTGTAAGGGGAGAGGATAGGACAAGGAAGAGGAAGGACAGATCGCGCGCGGTCCGTGGCCCGTTTGGTAGGGTACTGCTCCGGCATTCGCCTGGTGTTGATCGGAGAAACCACGGAAAACTGCCGATCAGAGCAGCCGGCCGCTAGAATAGAATTGGCTACATATTTGTAGCCAATTTAGGTTAGAGGTTGTGCTGGTTCAATGCAGAAGGGTATGTGTTCATGCTATGCACATCTGTGACGTGGAATTACGAGCAAAATGTGATACAAATAAGTGACTAGTGTGTAATTATGGAATCGTATTGTCCTGCTATGGAAAAAATGAATATTAGAAGTATACAGACTGTAACATTTTCTGAAAAGGAAAATATTATTAAAGCATACCCTCCAAAACCAATTCTCAGTACCATTATGAACATTAAAAATGTCAGAGGTATTTTAATGACAAAATTCATAAGCAAGAATCATGGATATGCGGATGTAAGAGTCTTAATAAACTATTTTGCTGGTCTTCAATTCTGAATTTAAAAAGCGCATGGAATTTCAAAGGTTACAAGGCTATCAAGACATTGAAGTACTCGTTCACCCATTCATAGCATGTGAGAAACATTTAAAAGTGCTTCGAAAATTTGAGAGGATAGATTTTCTTTAAGTAGCTGGTACAGGCTCTCAGTTGAGCAGCACAATAGTGATGTAAGGAAAAACAGAAATCGTGTCTCACTTCATTCGAGTTGTATGCTTTTTAAGGAGACAAGGGCTTACATTTCGGGGCCATGATAAGAGTAGGGGGTTATCAAACAGAGGAAATTTAATAGAATATATACGTGACGCAATGAAATATGATATAACTCTCAAGAAGCATTTGGAAAATCCTATTGTATTTCTTGCAACCTCGCCAGAAATTCAGAACGATTTGATTTTAGGTGTGAGCTTGATAACGACCAGTGAAATTAAAAATGAAATTTCTAAAGCCTGTTTTGTATTTTTTATACTGGATGAAACCCTTGATGAACAACAGTCACCTGTTTTTCATTGCGTGTCTATAAATGGGAATAATGAAGAATGATTAATTTTCTTCAAGGACGTAAATTCTAATCGAAAAGCTGGCTCTCTTCTATATCATTTTCTCAGCACAATTAACCATTTACCTTGTTCGGGCGAACTAACTGCTTAGGCATATGATGGGGAAGCAGATATGCCAGGGCAGCTCAATGGGTTGCAATAAAAACTGCGTAAGAATGGGGAAGAAAATCATTTGCGCACGCTTCGGATTTAATTTTGCAACACCATTTCAAATCATACGCTTTCCATATCTGCGTTCAAAAATACAAATTCTTATAAGAAACGTTTTAGCAGTTGCGAAAATTATAAAACATTGTCCCAAATATCCTGATATTTTAATTTTATGAAAAATCCTGATAATCAGTGGCTTTTGTCAAAACTGACTTGCTTAAGGGCGGGAATATGTTTTCAGAAAACGCCGATGTCTATCTCAAACGTCCCTCTGAAAACGCAAATTGTTGTGAACTTTTGTCAGATTTCTTCGGTCGCTGGGCTGCACTTAAAAAAAGAAAAACCATTTTTCCGTCTTTGAATCACCTTGACTTTATATATACTTTGAAAATTACTGCAACAGTTCTGTGTATTTATTTTAGTATTTAATATACATGTATATTAATATAGCTGTCACCGCATATAGCTGTCAACGCATGGGAGGCACCTGGCGACTGATTTCAAAGACAGGAAGACAATTGAGGAATGATAGCATGTGACAAGAAGCGCGCGTTCTAAGCTATTAATTCACCGGAAGTAACCACTTTAAATTATGTTTTGTTTTTAACACAAATATTCTATTTATCTATTGTTTTTATTTTTTCAATGTAATTATTGAAAATTGTGGGGAATTATATGAAACTGTTTTTATTACAAAACCCAACTGAGTTTTTATTTCAAATTAAATACTTGAAGGAATACTTACATACATTTGTACAAATTATTGTAGCTCCATCTAATATTTTGGTTTTCGAATTTAGTTACAAATTATCATTTTTTTAATCTTTCTAATACTTTGCATAAGTATATCATACGCTAAGGAAAGACGATAGTTTTTGGCAGTTTATGAGAAAATAATTCGGTCACAGTTAAATAAGACTGGGATATGCGGGAAATGATGGGGAAAGGTTGAACCCGGATTTGTCAGACTTGTTTTACTGTGTCAAAAGGGAAGAACACCGACCTAGGCACGAAAAAATCTTAAAACTTCATCTCTGATCACTTGTCAATTTTTTCATATTTTTTTAAATTGCTTTTATTTAAAAAGTACGGCTTTTGTAGTCATGTACTTGGCTGCCCGGTAGACGGCGCGTTCTACGCACATGCGACCTTCCTTCAGGAGTAAGGTCACAGGATGGCGCCTGAGACGTTCTGCCTAGGACATTGCATCTCCCGGACAACTAAATAGGTACTGAATACGCCAGCGGAAGCCTACGCTCTCACAACTCTGTCTTTTGTAAATAATAATTTTATGAAAACTAAAATTTACTTAATGAAGCACCCAACCGCGAACACTCATCCTTCGAAATGTGATTTACAGAATTAGATATCCAGTACTATGCGAGAAAACCCATTCCAATATTATTGAGCATTGAGATAAAAAATTAACAGAAAATAAAATAATTGTTTCAATTTTTATCGCGAAAGATTATTTCAGTATTTTCCTTCGATTTAATTTTAGATTGATTGTTGTCTTCTCTTTTCTGTATACCTATGCTGTGGAGAGGGAGCACCCAAAAGAACGAAATATGCAAAATTGTAAAATAGGAAGATCATAAAAGTCGTATTTTGTAGAATATTGCTCTTATTTATTTATTTAGTCAAAAACTGTAGGTGACGTATGGGGGAGAAAATCATCTGCGCACGCTTTCTTGAGTTTCAGAATCCCTTCCCAACAATTTAACTATTAATAGTTGAAATATTAAAAACTGCTTAAGAACATAGTCCAGATCGAACTCTTGATTTCCCCACTGTCACCCATCTATCTTTCACATGCACCCGAACTGTACCTCATCATTTTCCCATTTGTCATATGCGGGTCCTCGAAAACACGTCTTCTTCAGAATTTACTTGTCCTAAAAACGTCGTGTCCTCATGAGACACGCAAACCTGGTGTAAAAGGCCTAGGAGACCTAGGCGCTTCCGAGTTATTCGCGATTTTGTTTGTTGCAATAATCTTTATGTGTATGTCATAATCTGAACACTTATTTGTTTCTTCTTAATCTTTTCGATGAAGGATGAGGTATAATTCTCTATCCACCAGTATCACACTTTCAAGACTTTTATGTCGATGGTTTCTTATAAACTGCCAAAACTGTCGTGTTTCCTTAGCGTATGATATATTTATGCAAAGGATTGAAAAAATTAAAAAATGATAATTTGTGACTCAATTCCAAAATCAAAATATTACTGAGAGCTACAACAATATGTACAAATGTATAATAAACACTAAAATAAATGCACAGAACTGTTGCAGTAATTTTCAAAGTATATTTATAGTCACGGTGATTTAGACGGGCAAATAGTTTTTATTTTGTTAACTGCACCCCAGCAACCGAAGAAATCTGACAGAAATTCACAACAATTTTTGTGTTTTCAAGGGAATGTTTGAGATTTTTTCGAGCCTGTTCCATGATTCTAAGACACAATAAAAATAATTTTTCGTAATTTTTTTCAAAAATATTGTTTTGTTTGAATGTGGGTCTAAGAAAACATCAAAAAATATTTTTCTGATAACATAAATTGTTTCCTTATCATATTTTTCAGTCAGACAAAATAGTGTTTAGTTTCCGAAAAAAATAAAATAAAAAACACAGTTTTTGGCTGTAGAGGCGTGTGGGTGGTGGGACGGGGGCTAAGAAACTTTTCAAAAATATTTTTATACTAGAATTATAATGTTATAATGTTATTATACGTCATTTGGTTTAGGGGAACTTTTTACCATCTTATCAGGGGGTACCCTTTATTGCTGATTTACTCTTGTAAATAGATTTTATTACATCGGAGCGAATACTTTTGTTAACAATGCTTGCAAAAGAACGCTCATTTTCTTTCTGTATTCAAAATTCAATTAGTATATTGCTTAGGCACAGAATTTTGAAAACGTGCACAGAATTCACTCCTCCCCACAGCACGTCACACACAGTATTCAACTGTTTTGGGCGTGAAATAGAAGTAAAAATAAAAAATAAAAACCCTTCCGAGTAATGAAAACTGCACAGGGAAAATAGCTTTATATTTTGGATTTTATCTCATCTTGTGTCTCTCTTCGTGAAGAAATTAACTTACTGTCGCGAGAATATTGAAACGATTATTTGAATAACCATATTTACCACTGAACTTAAGAGAACGTACAGAGATACTGAGATTACATGTATTTCCAGAAGTTCTCGAATGCTCTTTATTTGTACTCTGAATAGAGAAATCATTTACACTGCAAAATCATTAAATGCGTGAAGAGCACTCACGTTACACATAAGTTGTTCTCGCATCTCTATAGAATTGTATGCAAAAGAACATTCAAACATTATTACATTATTAACATTGAGTTAACGAGACATGGGTTTACAAAAATATTGCATCACTTGCTGTATCCGCTACAACGCTCCATCACTTTTTTATTCATTCCATTTTAGCGAGAAACGGATTCAGGCCGTTGGCAACGAGAGATCGATAGTCCGAATGATCGATGGTGCGCATCACAGCCTCCGCTGAGTAGCGCGCAGAAAATATTTTACAAAGCGTATGTGTTTTATTTCTGTTTGGAATGTATCTGTACATAAGTGATCGGTGGCTATTGGGAAGTTACAAGTATGAACCTTGCTGTTCACGTTACAAAGAGAATTCCCGAAATTCATTTTAATTTCATGCGTTTGTGATATTCAGCTATTATATTTCTAAGCTCATTGAGTAAAGTACTTAGTATTATTAGTCGGCTTTGTCTGTGATTATTCTGAAAATTTTATTATAATAAATGTGACCTGAGGAATTTCATCTTTGAAAACTTTATATTAGAATGGATGGCAACGGTGACGAAACTAATTCACGTTCCTTCCGTCAATGTAATTACAAACATTACGAGGCTGCTCACACTGCTGAAATTATATTTTATTTTCTGCTACCTTTGTACCCTTCTTCTGTTAAAATCTGACGCTCTTTGATGACTCAGTTCTGGCCGTTAGTTCTTTACGGCCTTACTCTTTGAGCCCGAAATGGTGTTAACTCGTGCGACTGGAGTGCGAGTTGGCGTGGAACCTAGTAGGGGAGGGAGACGCATTTTTGACGGGACCTCGCGTCTAGCCCACCGAGGTATTACTGTCGTTAACTTCTATTAAAGTTCTTTACTTATCCTTTGCCTTTGTGCATTTTTTGAAACGTGAACACAATGGTTCAGAATGAATGTTGTAATCATCGAAGATATCTAAGGGGCCAAAGGTAATAACATTTTGCCCAACAATATATGATGGAAAATTTCATGTAATGGAGTAACATCAGTATTTCTGACATCGAGGCCATGTACTCTACGTATTGCTCCAACTCATTGGTATGTGACTACAACATATTTTCAAGAGTGCAAAATAACCTTCAAAAACAGGAAGTACTGCAAAATAAATTTTTAAGAAATGTTTTAAAATCTCCATGGTATATCAGAAATGATCAAATTTTAAAAGAACTATCTATAGAACCTCTGAAAACTTGGATTCTCAAACTTTCTTCTAATGTCTACTCTTCTCTTTCATCTTGCCCAACCACTCTTTTGTACACTCTAGGTAAATCAGCCAATCTTTTTCCACGACTAAAATCAAGATATTCTAAAGACCTACTACATCCTCCTTAATTAGCTGTAAAGCAGGTTCCAACATTTCTAAATTAAATATTTATGTTTCTAATTCAAATATTGTATGTATTTTTCTAAAGGACCCTTCCTGGGTATCCTTAGCTGTATTGTTTATATTGTAAATATTAGTCTTCTACCATTATTCATGCATGATGAAATGTAATTACAACAAAATTGTATACTATGTATCATAAAAACCCTTGAAAGGCATAATAATGTCGAACAAGGAAATAAAAACTATTTTAAAAAAAAGAGTGCAAAAGAATGTGCATCACCGTTACTACTATCGCTCATCCATAAAATTGCAGGGCCTTCCATTCGAGGAATTTTTGTAAACAAGACTGAACAATAAAGACAATACGCAAGTTACAATTGCAAGTGGGGAGTACGTTCCCTGATGGTCCATGTACCTCCCGAACACCACAGTGCTAGATGATCGTATCTAATCAGAGTGTAAAGCAAAATACGACGAATTTGTGAGTTTCTAACCACACTGCGCTCATTGGCAAGGAAATAACATCTCCATTCTCTCATGCTCTAGATATTTGCAATATTTCTTCCGAACCACCCTGCATAACATTGTATGTCGACATTTTGGATTCATCTTATTGTAAAAATCCATGTGTATCTTGCATCTATGCACGTTGTGCACACAACACTCACATTGTAGAGAATGCTGTTATCACAATTATAAGCTCAGCAGATAGAGCAAAAAAATTGAAAATCAACAATCAGAAAAAACCGCTAACAAGAAAATGATGTATGTAAAATTAAGGGGGAATTTTTGTTAAGTCTGCGAGAGTAACCCAAGTCAATATAAAAGTGATCATCATTATTTGTACACTGAATTACGAATTAACGTGATTTCCACAATGCGTACAATCAACAGTTCACTACCACAATGAATTTTCCTCATACTTGAAAATAAAAATAGAAAATGTCAGTAAAGTAGAAAATTTAGTGGAAATGTTTCCAATTTTGTACAGGCAACTCGAGTGTATACGATGTTGCGAAATCCTACTAAACGCTCATCAGTATTTCTAGGATTCAGAGAAAGTTTTCTCCAAGAAAAGAAAGTCGATAATCTTTTTCAACACCATGGAGCGGCCGCGTGGAGGACTTTTCACTGCTCGGAGATCACCGCATCGCCCCCTATAACCACCCCGCTTTCCGCCCACTACGCCGGTTCCTCCGTCCTCACCGACCTCCCCCGCCGCCCTTGTCGCTTCCACCGTTCCCATCGACCCACCCCCGCCGCACTCGCCGCCTCCTCCGTCCTCACCGACGCTCTCCCGCCGCACTCGTCACCCCATCGGTCCACCCCCGCAGCAATCACCGACTTCTCTGTCCTCACCGACCCTTCCCCGCCGCCATCCGTCCCACCAAACATCCACCAAACCATCCCCGTCCCGCCAAACACCCATATTCCCACCAAACCACCCCCGTCGCACTCGCCGCCTCCTCCGTCCTCACCGACCCCCGTCGCACTCGCCGCCTCCTCCGTCCTCACCGACCCTCCCCGCCGCCCTCTCGCTTTACCATTCCCTGCGAACAACCACCGACACGGCCCACTCGCCGCCTCCTCCGTCCCTCACCAATCCCGCCCGGCGTCACTTTCACCGTTCCCACGGACCCACCCCGTCACACTCGCCCCCTCCCTCGATCTCCACCGACCCTCCCTGCTTTCTTCGTCGCTTTCACCGTTCCCACCAACCCACCCCGTCACACTCGCCGCCTCCCTCGTTCTCACCGACCCTCCCCTGCTTTCTTCGTCGCTTCCACCGTTCCCACCGACCCATCCCCGTCGCACTCACCGCCTCCCTCGTCCTCACCGACCCTCCCCCGCCACCCTTGTCGCTTCGACCATTCCCACCAAACCACTTCCGTCGCACTCGCCGCCTCCTCCGTTCTCACCGACCCTCTTCCGCCTCCGTCGTTTCCACCGTTCCCACCGACCCATCCCTGTCGCTCTCGCTGCCTCCTTCGTCCTCACCGACCCTCCCCTACCGACCTCGTCGCTTTCACCATTCCCACCAAACCACCCCCGTCGCACTCGCCACATCCTCCGTCCTCGCCGACCCTCCCCCACCTCCGTCGGTTCCACCGTTCCCACCGACCAATCCCCGTCGCTCTCGCCGCTTCCTCCGTCCTCACCGACCCTCCCCTACCGACCTCGTCGCTTTCACCATTCCCACCAAACCACCCCCGTCCCACTCGCCACCTCCTCCGTCCTCACCGACTCTCCCCCGCCGCCCTCACCGACCCGTAGCCTTCGCCGCCACTACGCGCTTTGTCCCGCCCACGTCACCCACGCCGCCTAGGTCATTCCCCGCACCACCCTCGCAGTAGTGTACCTTCCCCGGCGCACACGCCGCTCTAGCATCTCTTGCTCGCCAATTTCGCCATCCTCACTACCCCCGTCGCCCTTGCCACCCAAGCCGACCACCCACGCCGCCGGCACCCCCGCCTCCCCTACTGCCCCTGTCGCCCTCTTTTCGCGTCCACTGGGCCCATCTGTCACCCCGTTTCCCGGCCCGCGCCGCGTGTTTGCTTGACTGCCCACTGGCCGTCGCGGAGCGTATTCGTCCACATCGACCCGCCCCCGCGATTCTCTCTCTCGACGTTCGATCACACGTCGATGAGGAGCGCGAGCTGACGTGGCCTGCTCTACCCCGATCGAGTCTCTGGGCCCGGTCCGCATTCGGCCTGCGATGTAATTCCGTCGCCCACATACTCCGGACTCAACTCCTCGCATGTCCTTGTCTCAGCCACGCCGTCTCCCACGCCTTCCTTCTCGCCTCCCCCTCCCCCGCACCCCTCTATCCAGGCCACCGTCCACGTCTCCACGCAAGCTTACCGGCTTAGGTGGCTCAGGGCATCAAATGATGTCACTGCAGTGGCTATGACCGGGAGGTCTTAGGGTTCGAGACTCGACGGAGGCGGGATTTTCGACCCAATCCAGAGAGCTACGTCGAATTCACTCGCCGTGTGGAGGAGAATTCTAGAGGTTGGCTGCTTTCATGGGTAGTTTTGCGTGGTTTCTCCGATCAACAGCAAGCGAATGCCGGTGCAGTACGGGTACAAATGGCTCAGGGACCGTGCACAATCTCCTTCCTCTTCCTTGTCCTACCCACACCCCTCATTTGCACAGTTACAAATACATGCACGATACTACCACATATGCCGGGTGACCAGTCGGAAGCTTGGAACTTGTCCCTGCTGGGGTGGTGCCCCGCTGGTGGGTATACCTGGTGGAGGAAAACATCGCTGGCCGACGTGTAGTTCAGCTCCGAATCTCACCACCAGCAGGGGAGGATTACCGCCAGCTCCCCTAGAATACATATGCACTACACTTACGGGACTAATGACCCTGGCGGTAGACGCGCCCGGAATCAGTATTCAATAAATCAATCAATACATCCAAGCTTCCCCCAGGCTTTCCTTAACGTATTCCGTACTTCAGATCCCTCCACGCACATGTGCTCGTTCCCACCTTCACCTACACCCACATTTATTCTTGTATACCATATAACCGCGTACCTTCCCCGCCTTGCTGCCGCCTGCGTCACCCAGGCCCTGATTTCCCGGTCGCGCCTGCCTGCTGTAGAGCCGCTCGGAGGTGCGAGGGGGCCGGGAAGTGGTCGTAAGACGCAACACGCCGATGGCGTGGAGCCCCGAGCAGCGACGCATATGCGCCCGCTTTTTGGGAAATCCGCTAAATCAGCCCCGGGGCGAGGCGCTCGGGAACCGCGCTAAGCCGATTAATCGTGTTGCGCCTGGCGGCGGCGGCGCCGCGCAACCTCACCCATGCAACCACGCCCCCTCGACACCTCGTCCTTTGCGACCACCGGGCCATCCTGTCGCCGTTCTCCCACGCGCCGCCTCTCACCCTTTTTGTCGTGTCCCGTCCCGCGTCATACCGTCTCGTCCGGCTTTGGCTCGTCCCGTCCCGGCCTCTCGCTTGCGTCACATCTAAGCATTCGCCTGTGATCCCTGTTCCTCTCATTGCTCACTCACATTCATGATACCGTCCCCTTATTCCCATTACACGTTCCAATATCCACGTAACTATCCTGCATGGGGTTGTTCTTAAATTATGCAACTCTTCTATGTAGAGGGTGGATGTAAAGACATGTCGCATAGTTTCAAGGAGTAAGTAATGTGTGTCTTAGTTCTTCATAATTCATTTCGTGGTGATATTGACGTAAATATTTTATCATCTGTAAAATGTATTTATGGTAATTCATAATTAGACTACTTTCCGTACATTTTATTTCATTATGATTATCATTTTTAGTTACTTTCACTGGTCTGTGTGGGTTCATATATCTGCAAATCTATTACGAGAGATATTTTTAAGGTTTTTGCTATTTTTGATTTAAAGTGGATAGATCGTTCTCTTTTTTAGCTGGAATTTTTAACCCAGCTCTTGATTTTTGTGAATTAGTTTCTTAGTTTTGAGTTTCCTTATCAACTCTCCGGCCATTATTAATCAGAAATCCCGTAGTCGCGTGCTGGCTACCGTTTTCAGTTGTGATTGGTTGGCACAGTACCAATCGGCCCCATTGCGTGTGCTAACCATGTACTTAGAATTAAACTAATTTTCTGATATTTCATTCACATCTAGGTTAAAAGGATAGATATTAGAAAATGTTTGTACTTTTTTAAAATTCTTTGGGTAATAAATTCGTTATGTGAAACAGGGGCGTCTTCTTTGTGAATAGATCCCTTATCTGAAAATGGAAAATTTTTAATTTGTTCCCTTTTCTTTTATTTTATTTCCATCCCATGACTTCGTTTCAGTTGTGTCTACTTAAAAATTCCAAAAAAAATAGTGGCCAGATACTCGACTGAGCAATGGCCAATCGATATTCTCCCCGCCCGCTTCAACGAATTGGAGAGAAAAAATCTGATAAAATAACCTTCATATTACATTATTGCAGTATAAATAATATGTTTTCTGCGTATGAATTAAATATAATATAAGGGAAAAGAATTTCCATTCTAATCCCCCACCACTAGAAGGCATTTGAAATTGCCTACACCTTGGTATTGCTCGGCTATTGCAAGTAACCTTTCTTTAAAGATCTTATTTTAAAAGTTCTTTTAATAGCAAAAAATGAACCAATTAAATGAGGTTGTATTATCATTTTTCAAAAATACGGGAAGGATTGTTTGTTAAAAAGAGGTAAAAGGCTGATTAAATCAAATTAAAATCAAATTAATTTCTTATTTGTAAAATTGGAAATTACAGCAATTTATTTCTGCCAATAAAACTCAGAAAAGTAATTCATTTTGACGTTGATTTCTGCACACTCTCACGACAGTAATGTGCCAACCAACCGGAAAGCTTGTGCCAACAAACGACACAAGGAGTTGGTTGGCATATCTTGACTTGATGTCTTTTAGAAGTTCGATAGTCAAATTTTCACGAAAAAACAATTCCGTAAGGTAATCTAATAAATGTTGTTTACATTTGATACATCAAACTAAACAGTATTTTCGTAAGAGAATTAAAATCTACGAACTGGTACCAAGTGTTCGGTCCCTCGGATGCTTATTCCAACCGGCTCCGGTCTCTGCTAATGTTTCGCAGTAAGCGAGGAAGTCGGATTGACGTTAGGACAAACTTACAAAGTAAAGAGGATGTTAATTTCTACTCAGCTTTGCTTTACGCAATTAGTGAGCGAGAAGTATTGGAGTTATGAAACATAACAAGGCAGGGGAAATCTCTCCTCAGTTTTGTGTTACGTAAATTAAGGACCGTCTTCCTTTTCTCTTTTGCCGTCTATTGGCCATGAGATTTATGTTCACTTACTCTTGGATTCTTTCTTGTACTTTCCAATCTTCATCTCGAGATAAATATATATATATATATATATATATATATATATATATATATATATATATATATATATATATATATATATATATATCAATTTCTATTGCCATGTATTTATCACATTTAATATGTATGTTCCTAATATGCATTGCATAATATGCATATGCATACACATATACAATTCTCCCTCACAGGTCACAATCAGATTTTACTTTTATTTTGTGTCGAAAATAATTCAAATCAAATCACGTACACGTACTTTTGTCTCCGTGCGTCCGTCTGTCCGTGCGTCCGTCTGTCCGTGCGTCCGTCTGTCCGTGCGTCCGTCTGTCCGTGCGTCCGTCTGTCCGTGCGTCCGTCTGTCCGTGCGTCCGTCTGTCCGTGCGTCCGTCTGTCCGTGCGTCCGTCTGTCCGTGCGTCCGTCTGTCCGTGCGTCCGTCTGTCCGTGCGTCCGTCTGTCCGTGCGTCCGTCTGTCCGTGCGTCCGTCTGTCCGTGCGTCCGTCTGTCCGTGCGTCCGTCTGTCAGTGCGTCCGTCTGTCCGTGCGTCCGTATGTCCGTGCGTCCGTGTGTCCGTGCGTCCGTGCGTCCGTGTGTCCGTGCGTCCGTGTGTCCGTGTGTGCGTGTGTCCGTGTGTGCGTCTGTCTGTCCGTGTGTACGTGTGTCCGTCTGTCCGTCTGTCGGTCTATCTATCTATCCGTCTGTTCGTCCTTCTGTGGTCAACACTAGCACCTAAACCGTTCCGACGATTTCCTCCAAAATTAATATTTTCCTTTTCTTTAATTAATTTAATAAGATCCTGTACGGATAGAAGCGGCTATTTTAGTTTTGGTGATATTTTAAATAAATCATCAACAATATTTTCGATGTTTTCCAAAAAATTGCTCTAATTTTTTATTGGTCTTGCCCTGAAATTGCATAGAAAACGTCTAAAAAAGGGATGTGGTTCACTTACGTTGTAATATCTGAATTTATGCAAATTGCAAAAGTCCAAAATTTTTTCGACGTCTTTTTGCAAGTAAGAGGTAGGTAGATATTTTCCTGGATGAAATCTGCTATCCAAAGACATCTTAAAATAACGTTAGGTAAAATGTTTCGAAAATCTTAGTAGTTTTCCTATAATTTGCCGTAAAACACGGGCAATTATTAAACAATTATTTACTTAAGGATGGCTCCATATTTTTTCTTTTTTTTTTGTCGTATGCAACAGAGACTTTGAAAACGGTGCTGGTCCAATTTTCGGCGAATTCTATTTTCGGAAATTACAAAAAATGCTAAAGTGATGATTTTTTAAACATTCAAAACTTACAATTCGAGAAATGAAAATAATTTAAAAAATTAAGTTGAAAAAGTGAAGAAGAATTTTGAGAAAGAGAAATACAAAATGACTAAAATCCAACTCGCGGTGACAATAAGTGAAGAAATCGCCAGAAAACTGGCACATTGCAAATAAAATGGTTGTTTAGGAGCGTCACACTTAATGAATTTGTTGCGAAGTGTAGAAGCACGAAACAAATTATGCTGAAATCGAAATCCCCTTGATCCCCTCCATGATTTTTTGCTTATTTTGCACAGCATCTCTTTCCTACTGATGTTAAAATACTTCGTATGATGTATGAAAAGAACGAGAGACATGTATTTTTAATAAAAACAATTGTTAACTAAATGTTCTGTTAACATACTTAAGCACACAACTTCTAAGAACTACCTCAATAATTCATTTCCACATTTCCCGCTTCACTCGACACGAAGCTTCCCGATTTTTCACTCGATTCATTTCATTATTCAAGTACAAGCATTTCCGTACACAGTTTAATATTTTTGTAAATTCCCTGAAGACAATTGCTATACGTAACACTTCAAAAAATATTTTTCATATACTGGCCTTAGAATTATCCTTAAAAATGTTGATTTACGATCGTGCAAGAAACTAGTACTACAACCTTGGAAATTAATGTTTTATATTTTTTTCACGAGTGTTTCTCCTATGTAAATGAATAAATTCATAATTTGAATTGAAACACACAATTTGAATAAATTCAAGTCGTTCGTTTCGTCGAACAATACCTTCTTTTTTTGCTAGATGGCGAAAGGAGCATTGCGAAATTTGAGGTTCAGGCGGAAGAGCCGGTCTGATGCCATGAGTCGCTACATAAAATAACGTACTATTGACTTTAATTGAACTGTATGGAACTTAATTGAAATTCACGACGTGAACACCGCTAACGAACGCTCTTAGCTATTTAACTGTACTTCCTGGTTTAACCCACTTTCCTCCACAACACCCATCGTCCTCTAGGTTTCGGACATCATAGCGGTATTTCTGCTCAAAAACAGTTTTTTTAGTTAAGTAAATTACATATTTAAAACGTGTTAATTAATACAAATTTCGTAAAGATAATTCATAAAAGAACCAGGATACATTAAAATACGATATTATGCAATATTATACGAGATATGTTTTGCGATATTAACGGCTCCCTTCGTTTAAAACCGTTCTCCTTGCAAAATAAGAATTTTTGAGATGTCACTTTTCTTGTGCATCATCCAATCTCAATTGATTTCCTTGGGTTGCTTCACCTTTCAGTTATGTACAATTCTCGTTTTCGCCAGTCGCGTTCCATTGTAGAAATAAGGATTGGCAACAATATTGGTTTTGACCTAATATCTGCATTTTTCTTTCAACATACAGGCATATTGATGTCGAAAAAGTATTTCTGTAAGTTGCAATGAACTAACATCCGTCATGGTAACCGTTAAGTCGTTGCCCTACAATTTAATGTCAATGTCGCCCGTTGAAATCGCCCGTTTCGTCGCCCAAGTAATACCTTCTTTCTCCCATGGTTGGTGGAAGGAGCGTAGCGGAATTTGCGTGGTCAGGCGGAAGAGCAGGCCTCATGGCCTGAGTCTCACCACGTAAAATAAGGCACATTCAATTCAATTCAATTCAATGTCTGGAAGGTCACGCTTGGTTCGTTCCCGGACGAGTATCAGACATTTGTTTGATGTGACTGACATCTTCTATTTTTTCTGGAATCGACTTCCAAGTTCGACTCCTCTGTTCGGTTATTTCGTTAGTTTCTCTGATTACTCTCAGATGCTGGCAGGAGTAGCAACTTCTTCAACCGATGAAGAACCGGTCGTGATCATTCTTTTTCCCTCTCATTTACTCTTTCAATCTGAACTGAGACGCCTTTGGGGTGTTCGTCCCGGAGCTTCTCCTTCAAAATCGGCTTACACCTGCGAATAAAAAGACTTTGCCCTTTAAAGGGATGCATATATGCTTCTGAAATATATTGCAATGTACCCAAAATATTATCTATACTTAACTAAACGGTTTTCCGAAAATCATCTATGTAAGCTAACTAAATTCTTTCTGCTCGCTACTCCCTAGTTACTTCTCCTTTTTCTCGGGAGATTTCGTCCTTTCGGTAATATTAGACTATTGTTTTCGTCACCCTCCACGCAATAGGGAATCTCGGTATCTCGACCGGACCCCCTTGTCCCCCATCTCCTCTCTGTCGGCTTCTCATCTCCTGATCCTTCGAGACCACAACCTTCGCGTCTTGCCTCATCTGCAGTTACTCTCCTGCCCCTACTATTCCTTAATTCCCTATTTTCATTCTTCTTCGTCACTATACTCCTGTGTGGCTTCATTTTTCACCCCCAGTCCCACTCTCTCCCCCTTTATCCTCTTCCACACCTTTCCCGCAAACTTTCTGTCTCATATTTACCCTTCTTTGCCTTTTCTCCGTCACCCTTTCAGTTCCTTACCGTCCCTTCACAACAGCCTCCATTTCCCTTCCCTCCACTCTATCCCCCCGATTGATATCGTCACACTATCCTCGAATCCTCGTCACTCCGCCACCCCACTCCGCCAACCTTCCCCGTCATCTTTCATCGCTATTTTCTCCGCCATCCTTCCTCGCCAACCTTTCCCGCTGAGCATCCCCGTCTCGCTTTCGTGCACTTCTCCACCCACACTGACACCCCCGCCTGCCAACCCACCCAACATCTCGCTCTTCATCGCCCCCTCCACGCCGTCGTTTCCCGTTGCCTCATTTCGTCGGCCGGCTCGCCACGGCCCCGCCTCCTCCCGCCTCCGCCTGCCTTCGCTCCGCCCCACCCTCTTTTGCTACGGAGCGGAAGTGGCTCCGGGGCGCAGCCGCAGCCCCCGCTCTCTTCCGGCCGCCTCTTCCCCGCCCACACCCCGCTCCACCCCGCCCCCGCCGCGCCACGCCGCCGGGGAACAAGGACTGCAGCCGCGATATATTTTTTGCCGAGAAAAAATAGTCGCCATCGACGGACGGCGCCAGGGCGCGGGCGGCGGGCAGGGCGAAGTGGGCGGGGGCGGGGCGCGGCGGGGGATAAAACTGGAAATTTCTGCTCCATAAAAAGACCGAAACGCGCAGAGAGGTCCTATATCATGGGCTGAGTCCTACAGTAGCATTTCTTAATATCCTCTGTGTTTTAAAACAGGGCTAACGGCTCAGATGTAATATACGGCGGCCAGTGTCCGGCACACGGCCCGCTGGACCCGACGCCGCACTTCTCCTCTTCGCCCCGCCCCTCCCGCTCGCGCCCCCTGCCGCACCCCCTCCCTCGCGGGCCCGAGGCGCCTGCCGCCACGACCTTCCATTTGGGCCGCGCTTTCTTCGGCGCTCGCCGCCGGCCTTGCACACCACGTCGCGAAGGCGGCCGGATTCCGGCGCGCCCACCGACACCCACGGGCGGCGCTGCGGACGAGGCGGCTGATAGACCGCTCGTTGCTTTTTCTGCTCCGAGGTAACGCAACGTCGCGCCTTCAACGGTGGGGAGCGGAGATGGGGTGGGCGCGAGGCATCGGAGGGCCGTGAAGGTGAACAAGGGTAGCGGGATTGCAGAGCACGAGCCGAATTCAGGGGTGGGTATTGTGTGCCAAGTTTCCAGTCTTTAGGCTGTCTAGAAAGTTTCAAAATGTACATTTTTTGAATTTTTAAATAGTATTTCGAATGATTAAAATTTCCATTATGATGCCATTTCTGAACTGGAAATCGTTGTCGTTTTGAAACACCAAAGAAAGATTTTATTGGCAATGCGAACTACCAAAGGCTTTTAAAATATAGCATTTTTATAGATTGCATTGTTCTCATTCACATTTTGGAATTTTGCTGTCGCAAGTTAATATATGCGTAAGGTATGATATGTGACACTTCACCTGCCAAGGGCTCGATAATGTGGACGGAATTCTAAAACAGTAGATAACGACAATCCCGGTAAATTCTCAAGGCCATCGTTTGGTTCGAGGAAGTTAGCACCGAGCCGACGGTCTCTAGCTGTGTGCCCTTTCATTGTCAAAATGGGGCGCGTCAGTTTTCTTTGCTTGGCGGAAATTCGCTTACACTTTTGCAAGAAGGGAATATAACACAATTTATCATATCGTGATATGACATCGTGATGAATTTTCAATAATTTCGTATACTTTATTAATAAATTGAACAATTATTGGGAGCCATGACAACAGTCTCATCGTTTCCATAATTATTAAATAAATGCTACACTTGGATAATCTTGAGGTAACAATACGTAGTTTGACTATGTACCCGTAAGCGGGGCGAAGAACATAAATGTACTTTCACTACATACACCTTCGTTGAGCTCTCCTTTTCCTAATTGTCAAAGTAATGTCTGGAGAGTTCAGTAGCTATTTCGTTATTTATTTAGCTAAAGTAAAACACAACAGCCGACCTGGATGGCCGAGGTGGCTAAGAGCGAGTACCGCCTCAGCGCTTCGGTCCGAAGGGTCGCGGGTTCGAGTCCCGCCTTGGGCATGGCTGTTTCTCCCTTGACTTTGTGTGTGTGTGTGTTGTCGCGGAGGGCCTCGCGTTCTGCTGACCCCAGATCAGAGGAGCCCGCAAGAGTGTTTGTCTAGTGAATGGTCGAGTATGCGTCCCTTCGGGACGTAAAGGGCAACCGGCTGTCGGCTGGATACAAGCCCTGGGGAAAAAAACACAACAAAAATAGATATGATGTTATGGGTAAAAATGTATTTGCGCATGTTTTCTTCAATTCTGTGATGTCAACCTTAATCTGCATACAAGTTTAATTATGAATACAGGTGGAAACGAGCCTTTCTGGCAAGAGCTTATGAAATGTTAGCTGCCGTGTAATAAAAGTTATTTGCAAAAACAAATCAGCTACCGATTGCAGCTATTGTCTATCATTGTGCCCTAGTGAAAGAATCGACTTCCTGCTACGAGAACATGGAGAATGTTCATTTAAATAAAATTTCCTCCTGAACGCTAGAAAACCTGCAGTGATAGTGCAGTTACTTCTATTTTCAGCAGCAAAACAAAACTATACTCAGCATTCGCTCAAAGGAGACTGGACAAAAAACCTGATCGAGGTTTTATTGTTAGCAATACAATGATATGAAATCTGTTGTTCGTTTACTAATGCAAATATGTATTACTCGGGTATTACTAGAGAGCGAAATTTTCTTGTTTTCAAATATGTTATCCACACTGTTTTGTTCTTTTATTCATCATGCAATTACATATAGTAAAATGTTGGGGTAGGGGTTCTGTAGCTGACGGAAAATATTTTATTTTCCCCCCGTTAAGACTTTTACTGTTTTGTTGATAATATATAAATATTATATAAAATATTGTATAATTTATTTAAATAATATATAAAATCAATCACTAGGGAAGATGTACAAGAATCAGGGCAAGGATAAGAAAAATGCATTCAGTCTTAAAATAAACATATTGGGTAGGTATCTACCAGATAAATGATTAAGACGATATAATATAAAAGGAGCAGTAAGGGACTGAGATATAGGGAAACGAAAGAGCTGCGAGAAATCTATCCCAAGCCAGCTCTCTTCATTGCAAATTTTACACAGACCGACCGGGATCGGAACCCCCTTCCTCAAAAGTGGAAAACCTTTGCCACTATGCAAATCCGGGAGGTCCTATATTCGAGTCCTGACAGCGGCAGGATTTTCGACACTAGCTTTTCAGCTAGGTCGAATTCAGTCGCTGTCTGGAGGAGAATTCTAGCGCCCGGCTGCTCTGATCGGTAGTTTTCCGTGGTTTCTCCGATCAACACCAGGCGAATGCCTGAGCAATACCCTAACAAATGGGCCACGGACCGCGTGCGATCTTTCCTTCCTCTTCCTTTTCCTATCCTCCCCTCTTACACACACACACACACACACACACTTACACTGACATGCACTACACTACCACATATTCCGGGAGACGGGTCGGGAGCTTAGAGTTTGTCCCGGCTTGGGCTGTGTCTCGCTGTTGGGCGAGTCCTGGTTAGGGGGAAACCCCGATAGCCGACGGTAGGTCGGCGCCGGATCTCGCCATCCAGCGGGGGAAGATCACCACCATTTCCCGAGGGAAAATATGCACTACACTTACGGGACTAATTGCCTAAACAGTTGACGCGCCCGGAATCACTAAACAACCAACCAAATCGGCCATAAACGCTGGAAAATATTGGTACACAAAGTTTTAACTCTCTAAAACTGACACAAATGATTAACAAATTTTCATATTCAGTATACAGAGGTCCCACTGACATACAACTATTCTTTCAGTACGCCTCCCTTCCCTAATACCTCGATCCATCACCGCAATTACCTCGTGTGGAATGCACGTTTAGCAGATCATGTTCTCACAGGATCTCCGGTTCCCTTGCTATATTTCATTTAACCACTTCCTTCGCTGCCATTACCATCCATCATTCACCATTTTACTAATATTGCCCAGAGCTAACGCCCCAGTTATGACCACAATGCCACGAATATGATTGATGGGGTCATGTGGGGCGACAACGGCCCTTCGATTGTCTGTTCGCACATTACTTCCCAGAGCTTATAAATAAATAATGAAGTAAATAATAGCGTCTCCCGATTACCCTGTCTGTGAGCATGTCTCTAGTTGAGAGATATATTACGGTGCAGACGTTACAATGATTGTGTTCATGCTCTAGGGGAATGCACGTCTCATACAGCCGTTTTAGTGCAATTCTAGATAATGCACGTAATGTTCATTGTTTGAGATGAATTGCTTGTTAATCGTGTGATTTTAACATTTCTTGACTGTTTTAGTCAGTTTTAGGGACTGCATTACATACAAATTTTCGAGTTTGTGTTTAAGTTCACAGTTAGAATAGCTACCAGAGTCTCACGAATAGTATCTCGTGAGGGTAATGTTTTCCTCATTTGGACCATGTAAATGAGATAAAGCTATCAGGACGCAATAGGAAGAAAGAATGAAAGTCGCTTGAAATCAAGAAAATTATAATACATAAGCATATGGCGATTATCCATCTTGAAAAGATCTCTACAGCCGACTTAGCGGAAAAATTGAGTTAAGGTCTCAGAGAACAGATGGAATAATGTCCTTTAGAAATTATAACAGAGGGGAATAAATTGTCTGTGAGAGCCTTTTTAAACTCTTTCCTCGAGTTCAAATTTCAGATATTTAAAGATAAATTAATTAATAATTGTGTATTTTAATTAAGCTAATTCAAAGAGATATTGTCATTATTATATATCATTATTATTGGCATATATTATTTGATAATAAAATATCTGCAAAGTAGTGTTTGTGAGGTTGAGCTGTGCAATGAAGTAGACTGGAAAATATAATTAGAAAGAGATGTGAGGAACAATTTACTGTTACGCATTTTGCGGCGAGCGAGCGGCGGGGGCGAGCGAGCGGGGGGGGTGAGCGAGCTGGGGGGGTCAGTGAGCGGGGGGGGGGGCGAGCGGGCAGCAGGGGTGGGCGTGCGAGCGGTGGAGGATGGCGAGCGAGGGGTGGAGGCGGGCGAGCGAGCGGTGAGGGCGAGCGAGCCGCGGGAGAGAGCGAGAGGCAGGGGCGATTGAGAGGTTGGGGCGAGCGAGCGGCGGAGGCGATCGGCAGGGGCGAGCGAGCGGCGGGGACGAGCGAGTGGGAGGGGGCGAGCGAGCGGGCGGCGGAGGCGGGCGAGCGGGCGGCGAAGGCGAGCAAGCGATTGGCGGGGCCGAGCGAGTGGCGGGAACGAGCGAGGAACGGGGTGGATTGAGAGGTTGGGGCGAGCGAGCGGCGAGGGCGAGCGAGCGATGGAGGCGGGCGAGCGAGCGGTGGAGGTTAGCGAGCTGCGAGAGCGAGCGACGAGAGCGAACGACGAGAGCGAGCGACGAGAGCGAGCGACGAGAGCCAGTGGCGGAGGCGAGCGAGCAGCGAGTGCGAGGCATCGGCGATGGAGAGCTGGCGACTGGCGGAGGCAAGCGAGCTAGCGAGCGATAGGGGGCGAGTGAGTGGTGGGGATGAGTGTGGGGGGGGGCGAGCGAGGGGGCGATTGAGGGGTTGGGGCGAGCGACCGGCGGAGGCGAGTGAGCGGCGGGGATGAGCGAGTGGGGGAGGCGAGCGAAGGGCGGGGTCTAGCAAGGGGCGTGGGCAAGCGAAGGTTGGAGGCGAACGAGCGGCGGGGCCGAGTGAGCAGTGGGGATGAGGGAGCGGGGGGCGAGCGAGGGGCGGGGTCGAGCGCGGGGTTAATTGCACGGCGGGTGTGCTCGAGTCGATGAGTCCGCAGGTGGCGGTGGCTTCTTCGGCGGCCGTTAGCCCCGCAGGGCAGCCGGCGCCGCGCCCAAGAAACGCCCCCTAATAGGCTGTCCACACGTACTCTGCGGCGCGCCGCCCTTCATCAATTAGTGGCGGTGGGGTGAAGGCGTGGCGGAGGCGGCGGCGCGGCGGGGGCGGGTAGGGCGACGGCCGGGGAAGCGAGGGCGCTCGCGGTAAAGGCCTGAGGAAATCACCTGCTAATTGAGTGGAACGGAATGAAACCGAAAGGACGTCGGTGAATGGAATGAGATGAAAAGTAAAAAACGTGGCTGGAGACAAATGCTTTTAAATAACTTGATCCCAGAATGCTGTCATTGGGTTAGGGACAAATGTTTGTCTGCTACAAAGTGCGTATGTTCGTAAACGCATAAGTTTTGCTAGTAGATGGCTGGGTATTAAGCGATTCATCATAACAGTATTGTTAAAAGTGTTACTTTTTGAACACTTTTTGTGCTCATTATTTTCCTTTATTATTTAGTAGATTTAAAATAAATATTTTGAAATAAACATCTCAAAAATTTTTATGTAAAAAAAAATTTGTACTCTTCATGGTGGCTTTAGAGGGTTGAAATACATTGAATACAGTCGAGTAGCTATACACCACGTGGCCTGCTGCACACTTGATCAATTCCCGAACTTGCTTTGGATTCTGCGTCCCTTCATTCATTATTCTGCCTTTTCACTCTGAACTCTTAATTCGGAACTCTAATTGCAAACCTCTCTGCAAACTGTGAACTAGGAAATCCCTTTGTATATCTGTTGTCTATCTTAACGATTCATAAACATTCTATTTTAGATATCAAAACCATAATCAAAGGAAGCAGTATGATATCTATACAGATATATAATTATTTTCATTTTGAAATGGACTATGTATAATTCATTTACAATTCATTAAATTGAGAATTAAGTTGTGTTCCTGTTAGTATCGATAATCAAAAGCTACTGATCATTTCAGAGTAAATACTCAGTTCAAGATAAGATAGTGCAGCCCATTACCATGTTTCATATTACATTTTAGTGTATTTAATTGGGGGTCATGCGAGTATTTCCTTTAGGAGCTCGCTCGCTTCGTTTAAATAGATGAGCGTCAGGTGGCGAATATCCAGCACATATTTTGTAAACGTTGTTTGGAGAGTAAATTTATTTTATTTATTATTCATGAATTTATTTATGCGCGATATAATACAATCCAGGTGTATTAATGTGTTATTAATTATTGTTAATTGAAACAATTATTGATTCAATATTTATGTATTCTATTTGCCACGAAACACATTTCATGTTACTATTCCCCATATTGTGATATCTAAAAGTTAGACAATGTAATCGAAGAAAATACGGTTGATGAGAAAGTAAAGAAGATTATAGTTGAATTATTAGGAATTGTAAGGGTCTTGAGAGACAATAGACCTGTGGGAAGAAAATATCCTGGAAGACCGAGGCGACGATGGCACGAATGCTTTTAAATCCAAGGAATGGAACAGGCCTATGACCTACTAAGAAGCAGAATAAAAAGTTGAATTAAGGAATTATGCTGTTATGGTGTAGTAATTGTTGTAGTAATAGTAATAGTAGAGCCAGTGTTCTTTTTTTACTAATCGTATAGAACTTTAAAAACTATACGTGACATGTGGTGTATACAACGTTTTCTCGTACTACTTAATCCCTCCCTGACTTATCAACTGTACATACTCGAATTATGAACTAGGGTACTAACGAGTGTGATTGGAAAAATTTCATTAGATCCTATTACAAGTTTCGCTCCCGTAAAATAGAAAACTATTTCCATAAGCAAGTGAATATTTTTTATTTGATTTCATAGAGCTGTTGAAGATTTGGTTGTAAGTGTAGTGCTTGTTTTTTCCTCGGGAGCTGGCGGTGTTCTTCCCCCGCTGGATGGCCAGATCTGGCGCCCATCTACCGTCGGGTAACGGGGTTTCCCCTTAACCAGGACTCTCCCACCAGAGGGGCACCGCTCCAGTCGGGACAAGCTCTGAGCTCCCGACCAGTCTCTCGTAATATGTGGTAGTGTAGTGCATGTTAGTGTAAATGTGTGTGTGTGTGATGGGAGAGGATAGGAAAAGGAAGAGGAAGGAAAGATCGCGCGCGGTCAGTTTGTTAGGGTACTGCTCCGGCATTCGCCTGGTGTTTTCGGAGAAACCACGGAAAACTACCGATCAAGGCAGCCAGTCGCTAGAATTCTCCTCCAGGTAACGACTGAATTCGACCTAGCCGAAAAGCTAGTGTCGAAAATCCTGCCGCCGTCAGGACTCGAAAGTAAGACCTCCCGGTCATAGGCGCTGCAGTGACATCAGTTGATGCACTGAGCTACCGCTCTCGGTAACTGCTCAAGAAATAACTACCCACCTACTGTACTCCTTCCCAAGTAGCACAAAAAGAGCTCAACATGGATAGGTAGTGAAGATACATTTATATTTGGAAGCAAACAAGGGCAGTTCTGCAATTTTCTCAATTAATAGAGGGAAACTAGACAAAACGACAGGGTCACGAATTCCGTATTCAAACACATTCGAGTTTTTAATGTGCAAAATTAGACGATTTGCATTCCAGTGACTTCACGGTATCTCAAATTGAACTTGCCTGGAAAAAAATTCGGGGGGGGGGGGAGGTTACGGGGCAGCGAAAATAATCCTTCGTCAATTCAAAAGCATGCACCTATATCTCATGTTCTACTTCCCACTCAGTTTGGAGCTGGCGGAGAAGGTGAGAGTCACTCCGGGGCTCGGCAAAGGACGCCCACAAGGCGCGCCTGCATGAAATATTTCCCGGTCCAGCTCAAATGGGCCTCCGAGCACTTCTCCGTTGACAACCGGTGTGGTTCACTTCTTAAGATAGCCCGGCGGAGAGGCGTTAGAGTACGAGAAAGGAGGAAAGGCACTCGGTCACTCGGCTCTAGTCTAAAGACGGCTCCACACATTCGGCATTCGCGGAGTAGCGAGCAACTGATTGCCCAATCCCATGCAGCGGATGTGAGAGGCGAATGTTGGCTTCCTTTGTGTCGAAAAGACCCTCATGCGATGGGTGGGGCTAACACCGAACATTCGTCGTTTGGCCAATAGCCAGCGACACATCCACACACCTTGAGATTCGGCAAAACGTCGCTACTAGCCGAATAGCAAATGAGTGCAACCGCATTAATGAAAGGCGACCGGCACACGGTTAAATGCAGCGGGCCACCTCGGGCAGGGTGGCCCCAATTCTTTGAGCAGCCCTGCCGTGGCCTAGGGCCGACAGACGAAGTGCCACTCGAAACATCGGTTCATGCCAAAGTTTTGCTCTCTGCGGCGCCGATCTCTGCAGCCACTTTGACCAGAAGGTTCTAGGGTTCGGGTGCCACCGGGGGAGGTTTGTTTGACCTTAGATAAATAGCTAGGTCGTATTCAGCTTCTGGTGGAAATTTCTAACGACCGACTGCTCTGATTGGTAGTTTTTCTTGGTTTGTCCGATCAATAGCCGACGAATGCCGGCGCAGTATTCTGACAAACGCGCAAGGGACCGCGCGCGATCTTTTCTTCGGCTTGTCCTCTTCCCTTACTCTACTACAGATTGACATGTACACACTTACACTTGCTTTGCACTTAAATATACTACTACACATGCCGGGAGACCAATCCGGAGCTTAGAGCTTGTCCAGACTGGGGTCACGCTGGGGGAGATACTTGAACTGGAAACCCACGCAGGAATACGTGTATTTGAAAGATCTCATCTTCCAAGGGGAGGAACAAAGCAACCTGGGATAGAACATTCGCTACACTCACGAAACTAACAACCATAGCAGGTGACGTGCCCCGAAATATCAATCCACTAGTCGTTGACAAGTTGCCAGAGGCGGCAAGCAGAGTTATCAATCTTAATGAGAAAATTGAGGATGAAACCCAGCAACTGACTTGGTTTTTCGCATTTTTTCAATTATTAAAACATTTTGTTATTTATTTATTTATTAACGTAACAAATCTGTTAAGAACTGTATTTTACGTATGGAGAGACACACAATATTCGCTTTAATTTACCACAAAACAAAATTTAATTAGTTATTCAAACACTGTTTGTATGAAAAGCGTATATCCGAGTTGGTTGGAAAACAATAAATAAGAAAAGAACAGCGAAGTAATGTGAAAAATTTCAACAAATATTCATTCTTTTTCAAAATATTTCATTCTCAAATGTTTGTACCCCTCACTACACCAGAAAATACATGATAATTGTTCGCCTTTTAAATATCTTCCTTTGTACTTTTAGAAATAAATATCCTTCATAAACTTTTTGAAAGATTTTGTTTCGGAATTCATATTCTAAAACATTTTGAAAGCACACTGTTTTTCATTTTTAGGCACTCGGGTTGATTATATTTTCTTGTGTACAGCTAACCTTTTGTGTAGTCCTGTGAAATTGCAACGTTTGCTTCTGGCGGACATGGACGTGCACCGGTGGGCAAAGGTGAGCAAAGGTGGGCGGAGGGGATGCAGTGTATACCCATTGACAGCTCTACGCTAGTCTGATCGTGGGATAGACTTGAAAGGAAGCCTAGAACGAAAATGCGGGTTTAGATCACAGCCAGATGACCGTCTGTCCGCAAATATATTCAAACGCAAAATAAGAAGAATAAAGAAGAGTTTTTATTTTTTAGCATATATGTTTGTAAAGTTTGTTCTTATTTATGACGTCCAGTAAGATTGATTTGTGCATTCATGCAAATACTCTATTCATTCCGTTACTCAGTATGCGCTTGAATATATGGTGTATGTTTAAAGTACGCATGCGTTTGCACATTTATTTAGAGCCTTTTTAAGGGTAATACATAGATATTTGATAGACGCCACACTACGCTACTCTAGCTAAATACTAAGAGGGGGCTTCAAAGTCCTCCATATTTGGCATTTTCATTTAAAACTGCTGACATTAATTTATAAATATCGTTAATGCTGACTTCGTCGTTTGAATGTTAATCAAAATAATCTATTTAATAGAACACAGAGTAAACGTTAATATACTTCCGAAAATATTGTACAGACAAACAATTTATTAGAAGTCAATCTCCTATATTATCTATTTGGAAACAAAAAAATACCACTTAATAGCCTTGTAAATTAACATTCAAAATATACAATTGATACTCCTCAGTCACATAGGTTTAATTGCTGTGGTGTAAGGTTTTCTGTTGTCTTATTTGCCGATGTCATAGAGTATTCCGTGTAGGTACGTTCACTGTAACATCTAAATTAAAAGAATGAATTAAATTGAGAAACTGCTCTTTTTCGTGGGATTCGCTCAGAAAATCAATATTGAAATCTCCACATACAACAATGGATATTATATAACGATGTCATATTTAACGCACTTCGCCTTCAACCCAAAATGCGTCGATCCATTTCCCATTTGACGACGCAACAACTTGTTTATTCATTGACGAGCTGTTACAACACCACAATGGCGAGCGATAACAGTTGAATTTCAAAACAAAAATATTTAATCCAGAGTATCGGAAACTCTTTCAGTGTTTGAAATGAAATTCAACATTTAACGTCATTTTTTTAAATTCCCATATTTTTAATTGCCGATTCTATATGTAGAACACATGAATAATTAGACATTGAATTTACGGAAAGTATAATGAGTTGAAGAAGAAAGCAATGTACAGAAGCGATTGGAATCTGCTGGAATCTAGTTCTAAACGAAATACTCATTATCATTTTTATAATAGTATTATTAATGACATTATCGTAATGATTAAAATTCATATAAATACCATTTCATGAATAATTATCACATGAACATTACATTATTAGCTCTACATCACTGTACAGTGTATCGGGCTTTTGGAGAGGAGCGACGCAATGTTTTCTGTCCAGAAGCGAATAACGAGCATAGCAGCATTCGTTCTGTTGAATGACCACATTTGTAGGTTATCTCAGAGGTGGCAAAGGTCGAGTCCATAACGGTGGTGGATTTTCGACACCAGCTAGGTCGAATTCGGCCGCTGTATAGAGAAGAATTCTAGAGGTCGGTTGCTCTGCTTGGTACTTTTCCATGCGTTCTGCAATCAATAGTCGGAACAGTACTATAGCAGACGAGCCACATTTTTTCCTTCCTATTCCATCTCCTGGCCATTCCCTTTAGACACACACACATTTACATGCACTTGAGAACTGCAGATGTAGGGAGACTTGTCGCGAGCTTGGAACTTCCCCCAGCGTGGACGATGTTTCGCTGGGAGTGATACCTGGAGAGGAAATTCCCTGCAAGCCGACATGTAGGTCAGCGCAGGATCTCCCCATTCAGCGGAGAAGAGATCACTACCACCTCCTGGGGTAAAACATTCCCTACACTAACAGGACTAATGATCACAACAGTTGACCTTCCTGAAACCATCTGTTAATCAACAACTTCCGAGTTTTCATATCAAATGCCACACAAAAATGTAGAACAGAGGCAACGAAAACAGAGCGTTGGGAAGGCCACCACTGAGGCTAAAACTCGCAGCGACGCGATTGGGAAGCAGACCAGGTTTCACCGGTGACCGGTGGGCGGCCGCTGGAATCAAATCACGAATCTGCGCATTGCCGCCTCCCCCCCAACGCCCGCCCAAAACTGCAGATACTCCCATCCCCGCCACCGCGTCCCACAGAGCGGGATCTGCCGGTGGGGGCGGGGAAGGCGGGACGGGAGCGGAATGGAATCGAGGGTTGAACGCGGGCAGGGAGGAACGGTGTGGGGAAGCGGAAGGCGCAGGCCATGACCAGAATACCTGCCGGCTTCGCACCCCAAAGATAGTGGATGCGGGGAAATTGCTATTATGCTGTGTTGCGTTTCTCGTCATCATTGATTGATTGATTGATTTTTCGTGTTTCCGGGCGCGTCAACTGCTGTGGTCATTAGTCCCGTTAGTGTAGTGCATGTTTTTTCTCGAGAGATGGCGGTGAACTACCCCCCGCTGGATGGCGAGATCCGGCGCCGATCTACCGTCGGCTAGTGGGGTTTCCCCCTAACCAGGACTCTCCCACCAGCGAGGCACCGCCCCAGCCGGGACAAGCTCTAAGCTCCCGACCGGTCGCCCGGAATATGTGGTAGTGTAGTGCATGTTAGTGTAAGTGTGTGTGTTTGTAAGGGGAGAGGATAGGACAAGGAAAAGGAAGGAAAGATCGCGCGCGGTCCGTTTATTAGGGTACTGCTCCGGCATTCGCCTGGTGTTGATCGGAGAAACCACGGAAAACTACCGATCAGAGCAGCCGGCCGCTAGAATTCTCCTCCAGACAGCGACTGAATTCGACCTAGCTAGAAAGCTAGTGTCGAAACTCCTGCCGCCGTCAGGACTCGAACCTAGGACCTCCCAGTCAGAAGCGCTGCAGTGATATCAATTGATGCACTGAGCTACCGCTCCCGGGGTGTTTCTCGTCATCTTTACAATACTAGCGTAGATACGGTGGGGGACGTAGTGCTATCCTAGATTTAGGTGGAGATAATCGTTAACACAGGTCTGGTTTAATTCTTTTTCGTAGCCCTCGTCGTAGTCTTCTTCGTAGTTTTTGCCGTATCGTAGTTAGTTCTTTTTAGTTTCTTGCGTTACGAAGTGCTTCGTAAGAAGAGAAAGTTTTGTAATCGTCCGCCGGAAAATGTTCGACATAAGAACTCTTATTGCCGGGCTCTTTTAACAAAAAAGTGGACAAATGCTGTTGCTAAATTTAGGAAAAAATCCTCTAAACATGGTGTATCCATGTTTTGTTGGTTCTTGATACCGAAAAATCGATTGACGACATTACGTTTGTCTGTCCGTCCGTCTGACTGTGACCAAAGCTAGCGCCTAAACCGTTCAGCGAATTTTTTTCAAAATTTAACGAAAGATAACGAAAAATTACCGATTTCACCAATCGATCTGAATAAACTCGTGGCTTCGGGAGTTTCAATTGGATATTTTGATTTTAGAGGGTATTTCACACGACTCCACGAAGTAAAATCCTCGTATGTAAAAGCGTATGGTAAATAAATATACAGGTGGTGCTATAGAATGGTGCAGACTATCTCGCACTAATTAGTTTTCTAATCTCTTTAGTGTGGACTAGCTTTCAGGTTATGCCTGATGCTCTTCCAGGTACCTTCTTTGGTCGCCCAAAGGACATTTCACATTTTGTCAATTGATCGGTTCCTTAGTACTAGAACTGAAACAATTAGTATGTCTTGAGGCTAATATGAATGTGTACAGACCGTGTCCATTCCGAATGGCCGAGGTGGGTTAAATGGCGTATAAGAATTCAGCACGTGGAACCAAAACCTTGCTAATTAGTCTCACACGGGGATTTTAATGTTTTGAATGTGTTGTTGCAGAAAACTGTTGAGGTTTCGAGAATATTTATTGCAGGTCATTTGAAGTACCTCTACCCACAAACACAATATTTATATTTATAAAAAAATAGGACGTGCGTGGACGTGCTTTTCCAATTTTCAACTTTTTAACATTTTTTCAACTCTCATTTTCGATTTGTAAAACATGTCACGTCAAATCAACTGTTGTTTTTCTGTGCATATGTATGAACCGATTAGAAGCATTTTTCTTCCTTCTTTTCATTAATGTCAAAAGAAACAGTTCCTCTTGAAATTTTAGACATTCAGATTTATTAACAGATTAATTTATATACTTGAACATATTTGTGATTTAATTTATCTACATTGCAGTTTGCGTGACGTTTCGGCACCCCCTTTGCCATTTTCAGACATCTGGTTTCCAAAAGGGTTATAATGCAGTTATAAATTGTTACGGTTGTATCAATTTTACTACGTTTATATATAAAGTTCACCGAAGTACACCTTTTTTAAAGATAAGAGTTGGAATGTAATTATAACTATTTAAACTATTATATTATTTACAATATTACACAAAACTTATAAACACTGCGAACCTGCGTAATTCTGCTTCTCCTTCCAGTTACCATATAATTTGAAATCTGGAGACGGTTATGAGCCAAGTATGTATTTCAACTGTCAAGGAAGAGGTGGGAAACAATGAGGAAGAAGGAAGTAGTTTTGATTTTGATTGTTGAAACGTAAAAGCAAGTTGTTAATTCCAGTGAAGCTTATTGGACTCCAATATAATATTTAACGTGTAATTCATTTTTATATGCAACGTAACGACACTGATACAATGCTCGCGCCTTTCCGTCCAGAATGTTTTTCTTTTCTTTTTTAAAAATTTGTTGCAATTACTTTAACGCAAGGCGTCTCGATGCCCCTTGGGGGGCGTCAGTCAGTTGTCAAGAGGACCGCCAGGTAGCATTGTCGCGTACGCGCCTCCCGCTACGCGTCACTACCCGTCACTACCCAGCGGCCAGAATTGGGAAGGAATAAGAACAGGTGTAGGGTTCAGGACACTTCACAAGGGTTGGACTAGCTCTTGTAAAGCCGCCAAAGTCGTTTTGTTGGAACAAATTTCACAAGAGATTCGACGAGAATCGAACCCGGACCTTAGTGATGAAAGGCTAGCGACTCCGTCATTCCCTTTCTGGGCAAGTAATGATTCTGGATCAGGCGGGAGAGGCGGGAGAATTGTATCAGAAATGTTACAAATGAATGAAACCTCAAATACTATGATAGAGTCCGATACCTTCACTGGAATTTACGAGAACTTGCTTTTACGTTTTAACAATCAAAATTAATCGCTTCTACTTTATTGTTTCTCCTCCCTCTTCCTTGACGGTTGAAATACATACTTGGCTCGTAACCGTCGCCAGATTCCAAATTAGATGGTAACTGAAAGGAAAAGCAGAATTACGCACGCTTACAGTGTTAATATATTTTGTATAATATTATAAGTAATGTAATAGTTTATAACTGTTATAATTGCATTCTAACTCGTTATCTTTAAAAAAGGTATTATTATTATTATTATTATTATTATTATTATTATTATTAATATTATTATTATTATTATTATTATTATTATTATTATTATTATTATTATTATTATTATTAAAGCTATAACATCCCTATCCAGGGCAAAAGCCTTCCACTCTCATGTGGGGTATCTTACAAAGAACAATTTACCAGGTGAGCTAAAAGCTGGCGAAGTTAAATGTTTGCTTACTTAACATTTACAATTATGTTATATAGAATATGGTATAGATATATTGTCCTCCACAACCTTTGATTTGTTGCACTTTTTGCTGTTTTATAATATTTTGCTATCACATTAGTTTCAATTATCACACTCACTTATCTTAAACAATTATTTACACTACTATTTCCAGATATGAATTTACAAATTTGTTCTTTCTAGAATATGATTAGTCACTTCTTTCCACTTTACACAGTCTCTAGCAATGAGGTCCCATAAATTACCTATTTCGCCAACAAATTCGTCTTGCCACCTTTTTTTTTGTCTTCCTGCACTTCTCCATCCTACTCTTGGGTCCCACTGGGTGACTGTTTTCATCTTTCCGGGTCCAGTCTGATGATATGTCCTCCCATCTCCATTTCAATATTTTTGCCTCTTGCGCCGCTTCTTTTAATTTTGTCTTGCTTCTAATGTCAGTATTCTTGACTGTCTCTTACATCGATGTTCAGGATTTTTCTTTCCATCTTCTTTTGGCATATCTCTAACAGGTTTCTCTCTTTTACATGAAGAGACCCTGCTTGTGCTCCATAAATTAGGACAGGTAACACGCTTCTGTTACATGTTTGTCTTTTAATTGCTATGTCTTCTTCTTTGTTCAATATAAATGATACACTGTAGAATTTCCGCCATGCGTTAGAGATCCGAGTATTAATTTTTATCTTCTCTATTTTGGAATGATACTACTGTACTGTTATTTATTGTGATGGGTATAGCTGACAAGTTTGTCATAATTTTAGTCTTGGTAGTGTTCATTTGTAAACGTACATTTTGCACACGCCTGATATCTCATTAAGAGTATCTTCTAGTTCTTTTGGGGATTTTGCGAATATTATATCATCTGCAAATCTTACATTCTTTAATTACTTTCCATTTATCATCAGGAAGCATTCGCTTTTGATGTTTCTAAATATTGTTTCTAGTACACTTATGAAAATATTCGGTGATAGCGGATCGTCTCTGCGAACACCCCTTTGCAGTTTGAATATTGGTCCTTCTATCTCAGTCTTTATTTTTGCCCAGCTATTTGTATAAATTTTATTTATTTATTTATTTATTTATTTATTTATTTATTTATTTATTTATTTATTTATTTATTTATTTATTTATTTATTTATTTATTTATTTATTTATTTATTTATTTATTTATTTATTTATTTATTTATTTATTTATTTATTTATTTATTTATTTATTTATTTATTTATTTATTTATTTATTTATTTATTTATTTATTTATTTATTTATTTATTTATTTATTTATTTATTTATTTATTTATTTATTTATTTATTTATTCACATCAAAAACAGTTAAATACTGTTTGACGTGCTATGGGGGGAAGTGAATATTGTGCACGTTTTCAAAATTCTGTGATCCCTCACTAAGCCACATACTACTTGAATTTTGAAGAAAAAAAAATTTCGATGTAATAAAAATCTATTTCAAAGGGTAATTCAGCAATAAATTTTGGGCTCTTATCCATCATGTCCTTGGTCAAGGAATAATACTTCCTGACGCGACAACACGGAAACGATAGTTTAAATAACTATATTTCCCACTGAATTCTAGAAGACGTGCACAGATAATGACGTTACATTTATGTCCAGAAGCAAAACAAGGGTCCATCTCAGCATTTGATTAATGGATCAGGGAAACTGGACGAAAATCCAAACGAGATGTGGGTAATTGACCCGGAGGCTGCAGTACAATACGTGTTAGAGATTGCTTACATTTATGCAGTCCAAATGGTAAATAATGCATTAAATATCACTGTTAAAATTAATGTTACTTTGGTTGTGATGCTCAGTATAGTCTCTAATTGTATAGATACAGTTATGCAGCAGAAACGATTTCACTTTGGATTTAAACTTTTCTATCGAATTTAATCGTTTAATGTCATCTGGCAGTGTTGTAAAATAATGTATATGTATTGTATGTGAATATTTTGTAATGAGCTGTTGATACTGTCACCTGATGAATATGATTTCTACGTCGAGTGTTATAGTAATAGACATCGGTGTTTTCTGAAAATATATTCCCGCCCTTGAGCAAATGATTTTTGACTAAAACTACTGATTCGTAAATCAATAAACAATGCAAAGGTAAAATTCCTAGTTTAGTAAAAAGAAGCTTGCAAGAATTACGTGGGTGGGATTTGGTTATTATTCGTACAATTATTGTTTTGTAATCTAAAAGTCTGGGAGCTATAAGATGTATTTCCCCAGAATAATATGCCATATCTCAGGCGGAAATGAACATTCGCGAAATACACGCAACGAGCAGTACGAAGGCTCAATGAATTTGAATGAATTCTGAACGCGTAGCATATTAAACTCAATTTTGTGTTCAATTCATTTAAACGGACGTTCCATTTGAGGTTTGACTGAATTGACAGACCTAAAAATTTTGTATTCTTAACATCAGTCAATGGTACATCGTTCATTTTCAATGGAGCACAGAATTGTTTATTTGAAATGTAAAACTGCATTAAAAGCGTTTCTTTTCATTTACTATTAATTTGTTATTTCGAAACCACTTTGAAACATCTCATATTGTACTATTTCCGGTTTCTTACTTGCAAAGAATGTACGTATCATCAGCAAAGAGAACTGTTTTTCGATTTCGAATCGTCGAGGGCATATCGTTTACGTATAGTAAGAAGAGAATAGGGCCTAAAATCGATGCTTGAGGAACTCCACATGCAATTGACAAAGAGTCGGAAAGGTGTGTACATAATGTTCCATCATTCCAGTAAGGTATTTCAACTGTCTGAGATCGTTGTTTAAGGTACGAACATAACCAATCTAGGGCAATACATGGATTCCATATGAAAGTAATTTTGAAAGTAAAATGTCATGATCAATGACGTCAAAAGCTTGTGAGAGATCTAAAAATAATCCGATAGGTGCTTTGTTTTGGTCCAATGATGAGGCGACATCTTTAAGAAAGAAAAATATGGTTGTTTTCGTAGATTTTGATTTTCTAAATCCACGTTGGCAATCTGAAAGCGCGTCGTGTTTACTAAGATAGGTTTCCGGTAGGTTACTTAAAGGTTTCCGGAAAGGTTACTTAAAAGTCTAACATACGTTTTGTTAACACCTTGTGGAGTTAATGCTTGTAGAACTTCCGGGTGTTCAACATTGTCGAAAGCTTTATTAAAGACTAAATGCCAGGTATATCTTAAGGTTATATTCTTGAGCTTTTTCCAGTAATTGTTTGACGACTTGCTGGTGATCGGTTGAAGGAAAGTGAGGGCAAATCCTCCTTGTTCCATAGGTTGTTGTTCATTGATGACGTAAGCTATTGATTATTTTGGAGAATAGTTTGTAAATGCCACTCTTTTGGTATTTCTTCTTCTTCTTCTTCTTATTATTATTATTATTCTTATTCAAGAATGAGGTTAAACAGATTTGTGATAGGTTTCAATACCACTTTTGATCCTATTTTCAGAAATTCATTATAGATTCCGACTTCCCCTAGAGCGTTTCCCATTTTGAGTTCTTTAAGTGCTGCTTCGACCTCACACAACACAATGGAGGGTGTCGATTCGTTGTTTTCAACTACTGGGTCATTTAACATATCTTGTATATCTTCCATTGCTGTATTGTAGTTATCCAACGAACTCTCGTAGATGTTCTCATAGAAAGTTGTGGCTTCTAATATAATTTTATTCCTATTAGTTATCAACTGACGTCCTTGTGTGTATATTCCTTTCATCCAATGTTTTCCTTCACTCAACTCTCATTTTATTGACTTTATAGACTTGGAAGGGTTCATTATTTCTTGTATAATTCTGATTCTCTGATCTCTTAAATCTTTCCTGATTTAACGTTTTTTACAACTAGCTTGTTGAGCTCTGCATATTCAATTTTCAAAATCGAATTTTGGTACTGTTGTTGTGGTTTCACTCTTTCTCTTTGATCTATTTGTAGCAATGTTTTTGTGTTTAATTTCTTTCTTTTCTTTTCCTTGTCTTTTATTGTTGATTTTAAAGTGGCCTTCCTTATTGTATTTTCAATGTTTGAGTAAATTTCTTGTATTTTGGTTCCCAAGTTGTCCCAGCTGGTAAGAGATTGGTTTAGTTGTGATACTCATGTATTTTTATCTATAGATTCTTTTATTATGTGAGCATTTTTGTGCTCCCAAAGGGACTACACCAGGTCCATTAATTTTATATATTCTGTTTGAAGAAGGTATTACATATTTTTAACCTCTGTCCATTTGCAAATTGAATAATTCTCGATCATGTAAAGTTCCTGTCGCCGTAACCATATTGTCCCCTGGAAAATTCATGTGGTTCTTCCTTTTTCCTATTTTACTGTTGAAGTCACATAGTACAATATTAAGAGTTGCTCGATGTTCATTTACGGTACCAAGCTGTTAAGAAATCTCTTCAATTTCATCGTTACTGCAGTTTTCGGTTGCCGCATAAACTTGAAAAATTGCTATGTTGTATTTTTCGTATCTTAATTTTGACACAATTATTCTTTCATTGATTCCTTTAATTTCTTCCATGTAAGGTTTAGATTGTCTGTTGATATAAAAACCCACACACCTATGTCCTTTTGTTTCTCCAACATAGAATGTCTCCTCCGGGTTGTTCAATTATGGAATTTCCCTCTCTTCTTACTTCCGAAAGACCTAAAATGTCTGCATGAATGTGTTGTAGAGCTTCTTGTAGTTCGACAAGTCTTTCTTCTGTCCTCAAAGTCCTCACATTTAGTGTAGCAATATTAAGTTTTCCTTTATTTTTCATGAGTTTGCCACAATTATCCCAAGGGATTGTTTTAATGTTGTCCTCTATCTTGTTCATTTTGTCTATTCCATTGGTTTTTATTTTTCTGCATTTTGTTGGTTGTTTCTCGTCATTTGACTTCTTTATCATAATTTGAATTCACATGCCTTGGTTTGTGCGCGAGGAATTGCTTCTGTATAAAGTAAATTCCTTGCTGAGACACGTGGTGTAGTCAGAATCCACGTTTTGTGAGTTCAACATGCTGAAAAGTAGATTGGTGACAAAACGTGTCTGTTCGGCTGTGATGAACGTAGCATCTAAAGCCGATTTTCTCCAAAATTCAAGTTCTCCGATCGATCTGTACGATCTGGAGGTCCTCTGAGTTCGAAAGGGATATTTTGGTTTTCAGAGACACATTACTTGACCTCTCAACATTTTCAAAAGTTTATAAAAAAAAATTATTAAACCTCGTCCTCGGATAGCGAAAAGGACGCTTGAAGAAAATGACGTAGGTCTCATTTCCGTTGCACACTTTAAATTTTCGAAAATACAGCTTTAAAAATGCAGGACAGTATGTCATGCTGTAGCACCACTAGTTGCTCTTGATATGTCTTATGATATTAAATTAATACATTCGAAGAACGTTTTACGAAGTGACTCCCTCGCATCCGCCACACATATTTAAGGTTTTCCACAGTTCTGAACTCGCGGAATTTGCTTCTCGTATCGCACATGTGTGTGTAGCATATCAGATCACCGCATCTCGAGAACAGCTAGCGCGTCTACAGAACCTGAGAACTCCAGTGTAATACTACCAATAATTTGTGCCCGGAGAAACATTAATTTCCTAGATCCTTATCATAGGGTATTCTAGATAAATTGATATTGTTAATACTTGGATTTCACCTTTTATTGTCACTTCATCTCACAGCATTATCAATCTTTCAATTTTTTTGCTCTTTCAATTAGCTCCTACTTTTTGCCTTTCATTCTCGTTTGTATCTTCTATCTGCTTTTTGCCTCGCTAGTATGCTGCTGTCAATTCTCATTACCTACGTTTATTAGTTTTCCTTATCAACCTTTATCACACGATCACAAAATACATCTTTCGTTTTTACCACTCATCATATACGCTCTCGTCTGCCAATTTGCGCCAACCGCTTTGCACAAATGACCTCGCGCCATATGCATCTTGCCCCCTCCCCCGCATAATAGACATCGCGCCACCCGCTTCGCCCCACCCTCATTCATCAGGGAAATAACGCTGCCGTCCATGAGATGCTTCATAGAAATTTTGGATTTCTGTGATAATTTATAAATACGAACTTGTAAGAACTTACTGAAAACAAGTAATTTGAGCTTGTTTTTTGAGATATCAGAACTATCGCAATCGAGCACAATAACGGTCCCTATTTCATTAGAGCATACTGATTCCCATATAAAACACCTTTTAGTCCACCCTGTGGTGTATGAGATGAATTGATGGGCGTCTGTAGAAAAATAGTATCAATGACGGTGGAGCAATTGTGGAATGAGACTAGTATTTTCTTAGTGCTTGTTAAGAGCTACGCACGTTGTTATTCCAGTTTTTGGATCGTAAACTGAAGAATATGAAATCCGAAATTTCTAGAGCAGTTGAATTTGAATTTTTAGCGAAGTGGCGAAATGTGCAAACTCATAGATTAGCTTTTTACTTGGCTAGATGAATTCGGACTGGCCAAACACTCGGCACGCGCCAGTGGGCGCGCTCCACCCGGATGCCGACCTCTCACCGCCCCATCTCCATCGGCCGGCGGCGCGCGGCTATCGACCACGTCGACACGCCCCCTCCGCCGGCTCCCCCTCTCGCACCTCTACGCCCCCCGCCCGCACGCGCCTTCGACCCGAGGCTTCGGTAAACAAACAGTAAAACACAAATAAAACACGGCCAATATCCTGTAATCGGTGCGCGTGTTTGTAACTTCCAGTAACAACCTCATAAACTTCAAAACCTGCAGCGAGCACAAAAAGCGGCAGGCGTATATCGCGCAGCCCGCGAGCCCGCGTGGGTGGGCAGGCGGGGGTGGGGGCGGCGGCGGCGGCGGCGCAGGCCCGGCCCGATAAGCGGCTAGCGCGAGGGGGCGGGAGGCAGCGCTTGCCGGAGAACGGTGAGTGCGGGGCCGGCGGCGTAGAAATTATAGATCTGTCATTTGCGGATGTCCGAATATTTCGGCATTCGAACTCGCGTCCGCACGGCCTGCCAAGAGCGAGCGCTGGGCGTGGGCGGAGGCCAAGGTGGAACGCCAGGCTGAAGCGGACGTACGCACAGTTAGCGAGGCGGGGGTGGGGACGGACGTGCGGAAGAGGGAGGGTAATGGTGTGGACGGCGGCGAGGGGGGGGGCGTGACGTTCGCGTAAGCTGGACCATGGGCTTTGGCGCAATGGGCGTGGAGGCGTTGGCGAGGACGCAGGCAATGCAGGGAACGTGGCCGAGGGCAGGGGCGGAGTGGAGGAAAAGGCGGGGGTGATGGTGTAGATGGGGCGTGAGCGGAGGGACGAGTGAGGATGTCAGCGGAGGCGCAAAGCTGAGCTGTGAGCTCTGGCTGACACGGTTGCTGGAGTGGAAGTTGTGTGGCGCGGGAACGATGGCGTCAGAGGAGACGCGAGCGATGGCGGAGGCAGGCGTGTTGACAAGGTAGCATGGTAGGCGTAGCAAAGATCACTGCTCTGCTGATGTGCCTCCGTCCCTCCCCTTCACGAACTCACGACCATGCGTTCTCCCGCTACCCAAGCTTTGCCGATTGTAAGTCGAAAACTTCTAGCTGCTTATTGCAATTCTCCAAAATCACTTAGAACAGCTATGAGTTTGTAGGTAAACAGGTTTATTTATTTATTGAGGTTGAGGGGCCCTTGAACTGTTGAGGTTATTGAGACCCATGAATGAAGATGGAATGAGTAAAGGATAGTGATAATGATCATGAGATGAATGATGATGGAGAAATTGTGACATGAGAGGCACAGAAAACTGAAGAACTCCGAAAAGCATTCCTAGAGCTCTTGTTGTCAATCACAGATTCTACATGGATTTACCGGGGATGTATTGACCCGAGACTCAGCAGTAAAGAGGTTATGCACCCGTGAGTTTCGCGATATGCCAGTAACTTTATTGGTGCAGTGTTTGAATATAGGATACATCTATTGTCAACTCCTGGTACCCAAGAGAATAGTTTATTGGTATCCACTCTGCGTGGAAATTTTAGCTGATATTTTCCAACGCTATGTGTATTCTGCAATTAGTGTAAAATATTGTTTAAGATGAAAAAAGAAAAATTTATTCTTCATTTCGGCCCAAAAACGAAGATTGTGTTCGGTAGATGTACTAACTCTGCATTAGTTTTGAATCACAGATGAAAAGCCAGATTATTTTACAAAATACGTGATGCGGACATAAATGTCTCGTTCCTGAAAGCAGTAAAAAAGAGGAAGAAATTTGTATATCGGAAAGAGATAACATTGTGAGTTAGGTATTGTCCAATTTCTCTTTGCTCTCCAACCATTACGCGTTCCAGTGGTGTGCAATGAGTAATTATGGAAAAGTCTTCGTTCGGGGGAAAGGGGAGCGAGATAATGAGCGAGGGAGAGAGGGAGTACGAAAGAGCGATAACGAGGATGACGTTTGAGGTAACCGAGGGACAGGAGAGTGAGAGCTAAGACAAGGTTGCGAGGAGCGAGGGCAATAGTGAGAACGAGATTAAGGTCGGGAGTAACGTGACCAAAACGAGAGGAGGATGCTGCATGATGGACAATGGAAGAGCGTAAGTAACAGGATTACACCTCAATGGAATTGGCATTTTCTTCATCTTTAGCATTTTGCGTTTAAAATCTCCTCAGGCCTGAAAATGCCTTCTTGGAACGCGTCCTAATAATACATTGCCAATTACTCCGGTTATTATTATTATTATTATTATTATTATTATTATTATTATTATTATTATTATTATTATTATTATTATTAGCGTGTGGGCCATTTCTGACCACGCTACACGTTCTCTTCCGAGGCTCAGTTATATTCTATCCCCGAGAGAAATTAACGTGTCATTATGGACATCAGTTCTTCGGCTGTAAGACAAGGTTGTTAAACCTTGAATTATGAATTACGAGGTGATAGGATGTTACTGATGATGGGTGATCGTGGCCTTTTTGAACCATCCCAGCATTCGCATGTTTGTCCGAGGAGAAACCACGAATATCCCGGTCAGAATGGCCGGCCCGCGGATCGAACCCCGAACCTCCCGACTGCAAAGTCACCACGCTACGCACTGAGCCACTTCGCTCGGTTTATTATTATTATTATTATTATTATTATTATTATTATTATTATTATTATTATTATTATCATCATTATCATTATTATAACTTATATGGAACTAATATCAGAGCTTCAACAACTATCAGTATGTCCTGTGTTTTTTAACACCACACAACTGCCTGATCTGAATTTCCAAACTCTTACTTTAAGATGTTTCTCTGTCATCTTGGTTAAACTATGGTGCGACATAGTCCTGCAACATATCTACAAGTAGATACGATATTCATGCAGTGGAGTATTCAGATCCAGAAAAACAATAGTAATCAGCGAGTTTTCTTGCTACAGTAGGAGGAGTATAGATTGGTTTGTGCAGTTCAACGGACACATGTTTTGATGTGCGTCCGCACCACTAACAGTATTGAAACTTAGTATTACAGATTTGCCAGAAGAGATAACCACTGGGGATCTTATTGTGCATTTTCATATATTCTGATTTTGCAAGAATGAAACCAGTTGATCTTGATGAAAAATTGTTTTTACGTGTTCCTTACAGATAGAGCAATAATCATCATAGCATCATTAAATTTCAGAATCTCTTCATCCTAATATGTTCTCAGTGCCTGATCATGGACAGCTATTAGCACTCATTCTGTCTTCATTATTCCCTTTAAAACCGAATAAATGTTTGGCATTTGTTGTATTAGTACAATACGATAGTTATTACTACTATCAATGAAAAAACAATGGGTTTAGATCTGTGTCATTCTAAAATGCACAAATTTTTCAAATCATGAATGTTTTATAAAATTTAAGTATTTTCAATATTGCGTACATTTTGAGCAGCTTATAATACCGAGAACCGTCGCTGAATAGTACTTTCCTTCCCTCTTATGTTACCATTTATTCATTCTTATTTGTATGGTTATAAATATTCTCAACTAGTTCTAGACTACTACCGTGTTCCATTCCACATTAAAAAAATTAGAAAGTGGAATTTTTCCTTAACTGACGGTCATTTCTGCACTTAAATTTATGAATAATTAAATTTACATCATAATTTCCCCACTTTACGATCACTTCGCAGATAACAGCATAATTGACTTACGGTTTGCCGTCCAACTGTACAACCGCACACTCACCTGAAACAGAGAAGGAAATCGATTATTGATAGGTAATTTTACAAATTTTGGAAAAGAAAAAACTAGTGACTGACGAAAATTCAATGGTTCAAATACCCAATTTCTAAAAAAAAGTTATGCATTTTACTTGAAATGCAAATTCATTCCTAATTTTGAAAATAAATTATATATTGTTATAATCCACATTAATTTTACGCTAACATTTCATTACCATTATGTGAATATTTTTGTCCATTAACTTACATAAAAGAGAGATTTCTCAATTCAATACTACAGAGTCGCTTAAATATGTAAAAAAATTGAGATCCGTTTTAATTTCACGTTTATGCATACTTCACTTACTTACTTTCTCAGTTAAGATATTGCAATTTTATTAGCAAAAACAAGCTATTATCGATTTCCATTGACGATATTGATAATATCGAAAACAAATGCATCGCAATTGTAGGTATCGAATAAATAGTAATGGGTATATCCCTTCAGGGTATCAGGTGTCTGTGAAAGACAGACTTGTAGGGATTGTGAAACAAAAAATGATAATGAGTTTGTTTCAGACTTTCACACCAATCCATGTCACTGCTTTAAGATTACATTGTTACAGACAGTCAATCACGTACACAGTTGTTCACAGTTGATATTAACTTTGGTAGAAACCTCTTCAAATTTCATGGGAGTTTATTTGTAAAAACTTCAATAAAAAAGCAAGAACTATTTGAAAAACATATGAAAGGTAACACTGTTAAAATTGTCAACCTACTTCAAATCATGATAACATTTCGGGGACACTTCTCCCAATCTTCCGGTTTGTTAAATAGCAATAAATTTACAGTGAAAAGACAGAAGGCTTAAAATAACACTATAATATTTAAAACAAACATTTAATTTAAGAGGTTTTAAAAAATGATTTGTAGGAGATTTGTGTTTTTCAAAGAATTCATTACCATTGGATACTACAACAAACAAACTTGTTTTTTTTCTCGTGGTCTGCAAAGCTGCCACACAAGTATGATTTATGAACGGTATATTATTATATCATTTTATAATAATAATAATAATAATAATAATAATAATAATAATAATAATAATATTTATCGTCATTATTAACAGAACTCTTGTTATGTCCTGTATTATTTATAATAGTCAATTATTAAGTGTCTGGTATTTGCATTTCAACCATTAGTGACAATTTAAGCGTATGCATATCAAAACACGCATTTTTAGAGTTGTTCCAGTATTCAAGCTATTAACGACGTACCTTGACGAGTGCATGCGTCTATGGCACGCAGATGGTGCCAGAGGGACGACGATGATGTGGGAGGGTGTAAAAAATGGAGAGAAAGAGTCGCGGAGTTACACAGGCGGTGTGGAAGCGCGCGGAGGAGATTCAACGAAATGAAATTGTCGTTAAATCAGGCTCCGATTTCGTTCAGCCCTTCGCGAGAAAGAGCCGCTCCAACACGACGTTGCGTCCCGCGCCGCGTCCAATTGGATGGCGCCGCCTGGTGTCGAGTTGCCTCCGCTGACGTCGCGAGCGTCTCCGCTGCCCGAGGGCTCAGTCTCTCTCCGTTGGATTTTCTCACTTGCTCAGCGCCCTGCTTTCTCCGCCCCGCCACTCCGCGCCGGCTCCTCCACTCCACGCACCGGGAGAGCTAGCTCAGGGCATCAACACTAAAGTCCCTCTGACCGGGAGGTCCTAGGTTTGTGTCCCGATGGTGGCAGGATTTTCGACCCTAGCTTGTTAGATAGATCGAATTCAGTCGCTGTCTGAAGGAGAATTCTAGTAGCCGGCTGCTCTGATGGTAGTTTTTCGTGGTTTGTTTCGATCAATACCAGGCGAATGCCGAAGCAGTAACCTAACAAACGGGCCACGGACCGCGCGCGATATTTCCTACCTCTTCCTTGTCCTACCCTTACCCCTTACACACACACACTAACATGCACTACACTACCACACATGCGGGGGACCGATCGGTAGCTTAGAGCTTGACCTGCTGGTGGGAGATACCTGGTTGAGGGAGACTCCGCTAGCCGACGGTAGGTCGGCGCCGGATCTCGGTATCCAGCGGGGGAAGACCACCGCCACCTTCCGAGCAAAACGCGCACTACACGTACGCGACTAATGACTATAGTAGTTGACGCGCCCGGATTCACTAACAATTAATCAATCCACTCTAGGCTCTCCCAACCTTCTGTTTATTTCTAGAGTAATCACAACATAAAAATGGAGGATATTTGTATTCAGTGAACAAATTATCCATTAGTTCATCAGTCACATACCTAAACTATAGGGGAAAAAAATCGTCATGATAGCTCTTCTTTCAGCCAAAACAAGCTTTCTTCCCTGTGGCGGAGGAATACGTTTTGAACCAAAACCTACACTAGATACGTACTAGCACTTAATCTTTGATGGTATATATGTTACGGTTATACATGGTTATATATGTTATTCTAACTTAAACTAACCTCATTCTAAAACTCAGTCGAAGTTTTTCTACGCATTTGAACTGGAAATGCCGTAGCTCCGACCTTCCGTATTCAGAATTTTTATAAAACAATCTTTGGTCTGTCCAACGTATAATTCCCAAAACATTTTTATGCCACAATACTACGAGCGACCACCCAAAACACTTCGAACTGAGTCGATGACCTTACTTTAGCCAACCCGTATGGCTAATTGGCGAATTCGCAGTATGATGTTCCAAATGATTTATTCATTGTCGTTCTCATAGCCGTATTAAAACAGTCTGGCTAATACGCGAATTATCCCACTAATTCACGAATTAGCCATATTTCGGACTTCAGACGCCACATGTACACATCATGTTTTGATCAAGTATTGAACTATCAATTTTTTGAGTAGGTAATTTGGTAATAAATAGATAATTCAAGTTTAGTTTATTTCGTGAATGAGGGCTCCGAGCAATAGAGCCGAAACTATAAAAAGTCTGTCCATCTGTCTTATTCATGTTTGTTTATGATATTTGATCATGTCAACAGACACCAGCAGCTAGGTGGGCTCCTCGAATCTGAATTTATCAGAATGCTACGCCTACCTCGGCACAACAAGAAGAAAAGGTATAGGATCCGGTTTCAAATTGGAATTCGAAATCGCAACCCTTCGAACGATCTGTATGTGATTTTTGCGCGGCTCTCCGGGTCGTCACATACGTTTCACGTACAAATATACACTAGCGTGCCCGTGGTGCGAGAACTCTCGCCTGAGTTCCATATATATATATATATATATATATATATATATATATATATATATATATATATATATATATATATATATTTTCTTCAAGTCGCTCTTATCCTCCGTCATTTATTCTATATCTCCTTATAATTGATAGCAATCCAGTACACCCTTGTCACTGCAAATTATTCTTATCTAATGTTATTACGGACCAGAGAGGTGCACTTATATAATTCAATCGCGTAGAATATCAAATAATTAGTTTCATTTCATATACACTTGCAGATTCTGCAGGCTCTGAACTGGTGGGGCAGAATCGAGAAGCGTGGAATCAGCAAAAATGTAATAGAATGTTCAAGAAGATCTCATCGTGTAGATTACAGTGTGAGGAACGGTTCTTTGAGGCGTCGGGTCTCCAAATTTTCAGGGCCCTAAAACTCTTCGTTTAGGAGTCATTTAACGATATAGATTAAAATTACGGCCGAGTGTTGCGGGTGGCATTTGTCATGAATGTTACATGCGTTCATTAAAACAAGTCCTTCATATTTTTAAAGTCAAAGTGCAATTCATCCCGTCTCCGTAAACTTCGTTTTCTTTAGAGACCTCATTTATAAAGGTTCGCGGCGTGTGAGAGCCGCAAAAGGTATGTATACTACTGAAATATTATTGAAGACGATTTTTTGTATTCGGCCGATTGCGATAGCGTGTTCTAAGTGCGACTCAGTAATGAGATACCGAGAAAACCTTGGATTTCAATTTTGCCGGTGGAAGAATTTTCGTGACCAGCTAAACTGCTGGATCAGAGACAAAAACCTACCTTCATGAGATTGTATAGTATTGTTCGGTTGCTTTAACTCGGGAACGCCCAGCGAACTGCTCCGAGGAGGAACCGTTGCTTGCTCTCTGCTCTTTGTAGCAGGTCCATCCGCAGACGGAGCAGATTACGTAATGTTTTATTTATCGGCGGCTTACAGCTCAGTGGATTGCGTCTTTTTTGGGGGGTATTCTACATTGCCTATGTTGAAAATGTCTCACTGCTCTGGGAAAGGATATTCCGACAGAAAAACAATAAAATATTTTTGTAACATTTATTGGAACATTTACTAGTCATACACATATTTATGTATTTGAAAATTTAAAAAAGCAATTCATTGCAGTATGGAAAGATAAAATTTATTTTTGCAGATTGCATCAGGAATGCCAAATTTTTAGTTGCAAAAGAGTGCTGAAGTAGATTAAGAAATTTAATTGCTGAGACTTTACAGTTTATCATGCAGCTCATTATGCAAAAGTATTCCAAAGTTTACTGAAAAAAAGTTACTAAATAAACTGATAACGTAAATACTGACAGAAATGAGATTAAAATTAAAAATCAAACAAATTCCGAAATCAATGATTTTTCTTCATACATTTCATATTGTGAACTGTAATGGTACTTCTCAGTCGAGATTTACAAATTTACGAAGCAAAAAATACCGCTCGCATTTTTACGTTGATTCAAATGCTCGTAACATTCGAGCAGCGCTCCAATGCAGTTTCGGAAAACGTTTTTGAGTGACGTTGCCATAAAATTCTTATGAATGCCTCTTTTGTTTGAAAATTTTCTCTCAATTCAGTGTCACACTGTAAATCAGTTATTTCTAATTGAAAATGAGAAGATAAAAAGGCTATATCAAGAGAAAAAGATGTGGAAAGTATATTAAATTCTAATTGAAAATCAAACAAATCCTTAAATCGGATTTGAAATTCCGAATGAAATATACATCTAAAAATTCTCCAAAATTCGATGTTTTGTGAATGTTTGACCTAAAAGCGAATTTTGAGAGCAATGAGACATTCTTCTTTCCCAAAGGAACAGTTTTGAAATAAATAAAATTAACCTATTTTATATTGTGTTATTTTACTGTTGAAATAATATAGAAACATGAAAAAGTACTCCTTGTGGGGCATATTTCTCATGGCATTGAAAAGTTCTTTACGTTCTTCTTTAGAGTACTTGTCATATTCAGCAGCATGGTTAACAGTCGCGTCGTTGCAAATTAAACTTCATGCACTTTTTGCAAACCAAACATGCGTAGGTGTCGCAATCTGCGAATAGGTACTTTTTTCCCCCGATGCATTGATAATTGTCGGTATGGACGCTTTGGTGTGCGAAGTTCTTGTGTGGACTTCCGTATTTCCACGGCTGGAGTTATCGAGCTACTGTGCTGGAGGTTATCGCAAGCCGCGTAACACTGGGTCCCGGTGTCGTGCTCTTGGTTGCCAACTCGGCTACTCTCGAATCGCTTTGCTTGAACAGCTCTGCTCTAATTGGTAATTTTCGCGATTTTCAGTGACTAGATCTACGCGGATGCTGGACCACTACCATAAACGACGGTCCACGGTTCGCGCGTGTTTTTTCCCTGGTCAATTCTAATTTTCATTCTCCCAGCCGCGTGATGGGTTGATCATCAACATAATTGTATCCCATCCCCCACTTTGAGAAAATCGGTCAACAGTAGGAGATCCGGAATGCAGTGACCGGGTTTTTATACACGTTTTCTCCAACACAATCATTGTTTTAACGTTAACTCTATCTCCAAACCCGTGAAATATGTACAATCCTTATTTGGTACTAAAACATTTAACAATGCAATCCTGTTTATTTGAGTTAATTTTATAATACTAAGGGAGGTTTGATAAAGTTATTTAAGTTTATAAGTTGACTCACGCCTCATGAAATAAAATGCAAATTAATGCTTGGAAAATGGCCTTGCATGCGAACACATGTACTTGACACCCAAATCCTTGTTAGAAATAAAATAAATGTGCTAGATTTCGAATTTTATTCCAAACTTTAATGTATAAACAGTATATCCAATACATTACAAACATGAAAATGGTATTTAAAAGAAGCAAAGTAACTTTCATGTCTTTGAATAAATATGGATAGTATTTCCACTTACATCTATTCATTGTAACTCTCACTTCTATCAACAACCCCCTGTCAAATATCAATTTCTGTTAGCCACTCTCATCTATTCTCAGCAACTATCGGCCGCCTTCGCCGACTCTCAGCCACTTTCGCCGATTCTCAGCCGCTCTCACCGATTCTCGCTACTCTCTTCCATCTTCCCCTGTCTCTCCCTTTCCCCGGCATTGGTTTCACCTCCTTTGCATTGGGTATTGTCATTAACCTTCTGCGGCTTCGCTTTCACATTAGCATGTCGTTAAACTTGACGCGCAGTTTCTCCACTATCTAATATTCCTTTATTCTCGCCCAGCATATCACTTTTGTTTCCGAAGACACTTTCTTTCTTCGTATTGCGATATGCTTTATTCCACCTCTTCGTTTGAAAACTAAGAGCTTGCGATATATCGGGTTCCGTTGAGAGAACGTTTCTCCAAGCTGCTACTTAACGACTTTTCACAGTTGTCGTCGTTCTTTCGCTTTTCTGACGTGGGCAGTACTTTCCATTTATCCGTCCGTCGCAGTTCGTGCTATCTTTGCTGTTCTTTCACCGCATTGCTCTTTTTCTCGACAACTCATACGTCCCCTTTCCTCGCGCCTTCCTGTTTTCGCCTTCCTTGCCGCCGCCGCCGCCTGGGCCACGCTGGCTTGTCCAATAATGAAATTTTTGCGCAAGCCCTCTCGACAGGGCAGCGACACCCTCGCGTGCAGCCTGCGCATTTGCGAACGGGAATCGGTGTCGACGGTGAAGACGTGGGTGGCAGGGTGACGGTGGCACTGGAGGCGGCGATTGAAAGAGCTCACCACAAGAAATCCACATACAATACATGTACGCTACTTTACGATGAATTGCCAGATGAAATTAAACAATTAAAATTGGTACACAAATTTAAATTAAAAGTAAAATCTTTTCTGCTGCAAAACTGTTTCTATACAATTAGAGACTATACTGATCGCCAAAAAGAAACATAATGTTTACTTTAACAAAAACAAGATATAGTATAATGAATTAGTTTACATTTGCATTGTATAATTTTTAAAAAAGACTCAAAATGCCTGTAACAAATAATGTACTTCCGGGTCAATGACCCCCATCTCGATCAGGTTTTTGTCCAGTTTCCCTGATCCATTGAGCAAATGCTGAGATGGCCCCTTGATTTGCTTCTGGACGTAAATGTAGCTTCACTATGCGCACGTTTTGTTGAACTTTTCTTTGTTTGTAGTGGTAGTAGAGCTTAGGGTGAGTTTCTATTTTGTTAACAATACAGAAAAATCAAGTCTGTTTGTTTCTTTACCGTTAAAAATAAGTTTCTATAATTTGGCAACGAAAATATCTAGTTTTTGAAATGTTAATCTCTCGCTTTTTAAATTTATGATTATTATTATTATTATTATTATTATTATTATTATTATTATTAATCTTTCAACTATTAATAGTTAAATTGTTGGGAAGGGATTCTGAAACTCAAGAAAGCGTGCGCAGATGATTTTCTCCCCCCATACGTCACATACAGTTTTTGACTAAATAAATAAATAAATGACGGTGGTTCCGAGAGTCTTATACTGCGGCTGACGCCTGTCAGCACCTGTACGCTATCCAGGTCCAGTTTCGGCGCGGCATAAGCGCAGAAGCCTCACATAAACCTGCGACTGTGAAGGTACATTCTCCACTTTAGTATCGCATGCAGTGTTTCCAGTGAGTTAGTCAGATCATGGAACAATTCCGTCCTTAATAAATTTTTATTTTTATTCATGTAAAGACAAAAGAAAACTTTTTGGAGACGTTTTCAGGCAAACAAATCTTAAGTTCATTTTTTGACTGGAAAATAGTTGGAAAAAGAAGAAGAGGGAGACATAGAACGAAAATTTTAGAAAAATGAACTACACTTCAAAAACTATACAGAGATGAAAAGGAGAGCCGAGGTCTGAATATCATGGCGGCAACGAGAAGGCTTTTTTTGCCTTTACGATGATGATCATTGGTGTTGCATTCAACTTGTCTGAATGGTGCCAACAAATTTAGTCACATTCACATTCACGTTTTAGCTTATAACGTCAGCGTTAATATTTCTCGCAATAAATATGTAGTATGAGCAGTGTTATTTATTATAATTACCGTGTTGTCTTCAGTCTCAATTCCATTTCCTTCTCTAATTGACGCCATCTCTCTGCCCCTCGGCAACTCACGGGCCGGCGGCGGCCTTAAATTCTACCGAAAACAGAAGGGTTCCATTTTATTCCGTAACCTCTCTCTTCCCTTCCATTAGCCCCATTCTCTGTACGAAGTATTAAGAAGAAACATATTCCCCAAATAGGAGGAATATAATAAGTAAATTAATATAATAAGTAAAGTATTCCCCAAATAGGTTAACTAAAATGTCGTTTTAGTTAACCATTGCTAATAATCTGTGTTCTGTTTTATCGCCACCAGTTTTTTGAAAGACCTACATTTAAATTAACTTTTTATTTTATTCGGCATTTTTTGTTGCTTTCATATCTCGATATTACCTCATTGTGTTTTATTTCATCTCACCAGTCCAAACGGCTTACAGTATCTTTCTACCGTACTCTTGAAGCTGGTGCTATATATACTTTAGAAGCTGGTGCAAACTGAAAAGCAAAATCTGACCAAACAGCATGTTAGCAGAAACGTATAAACACTCCAGAAATATGCAAATTATTTATTATTTACAAAAGAAATTGATATATTTGTTCCGAGAAAAAGCTAACGCAGAAATAGAAAAGCAGTCCAATTGTTTAAATTGGGTGCTTTATTATTTGTCTTTCTTTATTTGGGTGCTGTAATTTTTCTCACTAACAATTGGTCTTGTGGAAGTGTATAATCATTTATTATGCTCATTTGTAAACCAATGCTAATGAATTTCTTCGTATATATTAGAATATTCTGAGATTAAGTAATCGCAATCCATATACGAATAATTACACAGACCAACGACCCAAACAATTTTTTCTGTGTTCACCTAATTCTTATCGTTTTAAGTGTGCTTATTCGAAAAATAACAGTAAAAGTGTCATATGACCCGTAATATGTTCACATTTTAACATTTTCTCTGTCTAGCTAGGCATATGCAGCTCTGAGTCTCTAGAAACGTACGAGATGCAGGAGTTAGAATGAGAAAGTATTAGGACGACAAAGAGGGTTGTATACGCTTTGGTAAAATGTTTCTACATTTCCCTTTCCCTACCGCACATCCACAGGCGTGGCGGTTTGACAGTCAGTTGCATTTAACAAGAAGTACCGTGTTTGTTTTATTCGAGGCGCACGTGTTTGCATTCTTGCTATCAAATCATGCTATCAACAAACTAGTTTAGCAGTTAGTCATGTCTAGTCGTGGTTGTAAGAACAGTCCTGATAGTTTTTGTTATGTTTGTGGCGAATTTGTGATTGAAAACACCAACAGAACATTGTAGACTTAGAAATGTTAGAAATGTGTATTTTTCATATTTCGGAATTATACTTGGTGATCAGGACACATCTTGGGCGCCACGTGAGTTATGTTATATTTGTGCAGACCTTAGAATATGGTCAAAAAAGGAGAAAGCATCCTTTAGATTTGCCATTCCAATAGTATGGAGGGAGCCAAGGAATCATTCAAATGATTTTTAGTCTTTTGGCATTGAGATTTCTGGTTAGAACTCAAAAAACCAAAAAAGGAATTCATTGCCCTAACCTACAATTCGACCAATGCGCCATAGTCCGGATCTGGCTGTTTCTGAACCACCAGTGGCTATTAATCAGGGTAATATGTTAAATAATGAATATCCCTGTGAGGAACCAGCTGACGATGAGTTTGTGTCTCTTAAACAGTATTAACCCTTAGTTTTTTAGTCAAACTGAGCTTGATTTGGTCTTAACGAAGGAGAAAGGTGAACTTCTTGGCTCTAGACTCAAGGAAAAGAACTTGTTAGCAGCTGGAGCTTCAATTCATGTGTACAGGAGAAGAGAGCAGAAATTAAGTCATTTTTCAAACAAGAACAGGATTTAGTTTATTGCTCGAATATTGCCAGTCTGGTGAATGAGTTCGGAATTGAATACAAAATTGAAGAATGGAGTCTGTTTGTCGATTCCCCTAAAACTAGTTTTAAAGCAGTTCTATTAAACAATGATAGTACCTTTACATCGTTACCTGTTTCTCCTTCTGTACACACGAAGGAAAGGTACGAAAACAGTGTAATTTTAGAGAAAATAAATTTCTCCACTCATGGATGATATATGGTGACTTAAAATAACATGCATGCTTCTTGACCAACAAGGTGGTTTTATTAAATTCCCTAAATTCCCAGGTTCCCTATATGAATGTGATAGTAGGACACGATATCACCTTTAGTATAGAAAGAACTGCCTTGTAAGAAAATCTTTGACGGGGGAAAATAACATTCTACGGGAACATCGGGTAGGTCAACACAAGATTTTGCTGCCTCCATTGTACATAAAATTAGATTTCATGAAACAGTTTGTGAAGGCCTTACGTAAAGATGAGCAGTGTTTCAAATACCTTTGTGAAATGCTTCCGTAGTTGTCTGAAGCAAAATTGAAAGAGGGTATCTTCGTTGGGTCTGATATTAGAAAAATGATGTTTGATCCAATTTTTGAACTATATATGACAGTAAATGGAAAAGAAGCATTAATTGTATTTAAACACCTTGTAAATTAGTTCATAGGCAATAAGAAAGACCCAGACAATCAAGTAATTGTTGCCAATACGCTGGATGCTTTCAAAAAAATGGGATGTTCAATGAGCCTCGCTTTTTAAACATTTGATTTGACTTGATTTATTTCTTAAAAAACAGTAAAAACTGTATATGACGTATGGGGGACAAGAATATTTTAATATTTACCATTCTTTCCTGACAATTATGTGATGTAAATAAACAACAAGGTGAGCGTTTCCATCAAGATCTAAAAGTAATAGAAGAACGTTATCAGGAACGCTGGAACACCAACATGATGAGAGATAACTGTTGGTCTCTTCACCGAGAGTGTCAGCGCACAGGAGAAAAAGCTGTATCAGCTTTAAAGATAAGAGACAAAGAAAATATACGTCAGTGGACACGTAAAGCATTTCTAGAAGGTAATGTTAAGAATAAGTTCTATTCGTAATTTAAAAGTAAATTCCTTTTAATTTTTATTGCATATTTAGCATAATTTCCCATATTTTACTAGACCAAATTGTGAATAAACTGTGGGTGATGGAAACAAACAAAATTCAGATGAGGATTCAGCACCCAAAAACTATAAAAATCAGCTATCAAGGTTTAAAAGTTTTTTGAAACCTTTTTTTTTGTTGGCTTTTGTTATCCAAACTGTGGTGCATGTTCACAAAGAGTAATAATGCTGATTCATCCTTAAATGACATTCAAAATTTGGCCATTAATAAGCGAATAAATCCCTTCACCCACTGTTCAAAATCCGTAGATACATGAAGATAAACCTCGATAAGTACGTTTCATTATTAGCACTGAAAATATTATACTTTATTCCAGTTGAGAAAGGAAGAAATTGTGATTTCGAAATGCCAAAAACAAAAAAATCAATGATTTTAATAGAATCTTAATTGAATTTTTCGTCATTTTTAATGATCATACGAACGAATGCTCTGATTATACTTGATTTTTGGCCCTGGTAAATATATAAATATAAACAAAATTTTACATGTACATCACTCAAACGACTGGCGACTATGCAACTGGTAGTGAGACGTAAGATGCTCGCATACTCGCGGAACGCACTGATACTAGGTCGAGGCAGGTGTACCGTTATGTCGGCCAGTGAGAAGGGGTGGAAGGGGTGAAGGGAAGAGGGGGAAGTGGGAGTCTTCGTTCACGGCCCCCTGGGCGCCGTCGTCGAGGGCTGATGCCGCCACCACCACCGCTTCCGCCGACGCCATCACGCCTGAAACGACCCGAAGGGCTGTCGCCACCTCGCCCAGCTCCGATACGCATAGCCTTCCCTGCATATGTTCTATATTCTCCACGTCTTCAGTAGAGCGGTATCACGCGATCTTACGCTGTTGAGTCACAACCACACCAACCACTGCGACACGAGGCGGACGCCGATACAGTTCCTTAACTAACGGGACACGGTCCGCACGCGATCATTCTTTCGCTCTTTTTCATTATCATCACCATCTTCTTCTTCTTCTTCTTCTTCTTCTTCTTCTTCTCTGACCTATTCTCTCCCCTTTAACACACACACCTACCCCATGCACAAGCATGCACTACACTACCAAAGCTAGCCGGGGGAGCTACCTGGAGGGGAAATTCCCCCGCAAGCCGACGTATTGGTCGGCACCGAATTTCGCCATCCATCAGGACATTAACACCGTCAACTTCCGTAATAAAATATTCACTGCGCTAATAGAACTGATGACCATAGCAGTCAACGTGTCCAGAAGCATGAATCAATCAGTCCAACTTCCTCCGCCACCACAACGACCATCATATATTATCATCATCGCCACCTCACATCGCTGTACTACTGCACGACGCTCCGCTCCGCCTGATGATGTTCTGACACACTGATCTCCACCGGACTGTTCCGTCCGTCACGGTTTCCCCAAACATAGTTCTCCTCGTCTCATTCCCTTCTTCTTTTGAGGACTGTTACCACCGTGCCTCACGCTCATCCCGCGTGTCGCCTTTCAGCATTGCTCCTTCTGCCTTACTTCTTCAGCCATGCTCTGCTCCTCAGCAGCCCATCTTCTCCTCTCTCTCCTCATCTCTCCTTTCTGCCATGGTCCGAACCTTCCCTCCAAGTACTGCTCTCCGCCTCGTTCCCTTCTTCTCGGTCACGCTCTACTTATTTACAGTCATCATCTGCCCCAAACTGCCAGGCTTCATCATGCTTCTTGCAGGCAGGCAGGCTCGACGCGCCACCATTGGCATTTAGCTGCAGAGTAGCCCTTCTACAGACAGCCCCTTCCTTTTCCCCCCTCCCCTCTGCAATCCGCTGCGCTTCGCCCCCCCCCCCCGGGTCTGTCTGCGCTGGCAATCGCGTGAGCTGCGTCAGCGCCGTGTCGCTCGGGAGCGGCGCACGCCCACACACTCCTCGGCCTTTGCACGTGGACGTTTCTCCTTATGACCGTGCCCCCCGTCCCTCCCACCCGTCCCCCACAGAGCCCCGCCCCCCAGGCGCGCGCGCGCTCCAGCCCCTTGACTCCACCCGTCCTCGCCGTTGTCCTTGCTTGTCTTTCCTCCCACACAGCCCCAAGCAAGACTTCATCCCTGTCCTCACACAAGGCACCGCACCTGTTTCCCCCTCGCCCCGTCCTGTGTCTTGTCTCTGATCCATGCCTGTGCCTCCGCCCCTTGCCCTACCTCTGTCCTCATCCAGGTCTCCACCAATGTCCGTGACTGTCCTGCCCCTCTACCCGTCCCTTCTCATTCTCGTCTCTGCTTCCGACCCATGTCTCTGCCATGTCCATTGCTGCACTCCTGTTTCTGCCCCTGACGCTTTCCACAGTCCATCCTCTGTCCCTCCCTATACTCTCTTCTGTTCTCTCCTCTGGCCCCACGCTGTCCCGTCTCCTGTACCACCGCTATCCCCGCCGTTTTCTGATGTCACAGTGAGCACGAGAGACACAGCTCTCGACCCTTCCCTCTCCCCAACGCCGCCCGCGCTCTTCGTCTGAACCCCTACCGCCTCCCCTGCATTCCAACCCTTTCCCCTCTCCTCCTCGTGCTACCACGCTCTCCCTCTCTGCCTTCATCTCGTCCCGCTCTCCCCCTCTCTCTTGACATCACCAACGCCGTGCCTTGACTGTCGCTCCAGAGGAGTCGGAGTGCGGCATGTCGCGAGCGCCCGCGAAATGAAACTGCGAAGTGCAGCCGCGTCCTCGCGGCACGGCGCCCGCGGAACCGGAGCTACCGTAAATGATCGAGGAGCCAGTGAAGGGCAGAAAGGCAAAGCGAAGGGGCGGAATGACACCCAATGAAAATGTCCGAAAGGAATAAGACCATTGAGAGAGTTAGTGCACGCAAATTCATACTGTTAGGCGTTTACCGTCTACCTGCAGTGAAACAAAAGGATAACGCAACAAGTCTGTGCGTTACGAAAAGTTTGTGAATGTAATAAATGAACAAGTGACTGCTCGAGCGAAATTAAATGTAAATAATGTGAATTTTATCAATAATTTTAGACAATAAACTTTTATTAACTGTATTAATAAGTTAGTACAGTATTCTAATTTTCAGAGAAGCACGAAAGCACGAAAAATTCAATAGGCCGCCATAATGAGACGGTTACGAAACAATGATTAAGACTCTGTCACTGGAGTTGTTGTAATTTTACTTTTCTGGTTGAGAAATTAATATTCACATTCCAGAAGAAAGAACAATTCACTTATTCCTCCAAAGATATCGGAGAGTAGAGATAATCTTATTATCTCGTTATACAGTTATTCGGAAGAAACTGGAAGCTAGATCCTCAGGTCTGTTGGAGAGTTTCCAACACACAAGAACTGGTGTATGAACCAACATGCTGGAATACTTGATTTTTATTTAATCTAAGATGGATTTAAATGTTGTTTTATTTATTACATAATAATGTAATAAATATCGTTGGTATAAATCTGGAGATTCTAGTGAAATTGATATTTTTAAATATCATTTCTTTTTTGAAAAACGGATCATTCTGTTGATAAAAAATATTCGTATTCATTTCGAATTCATAACAAACACAAGCTCTACCATAAGAAACAAAAATAACAAAATTCATGCCAGTGGCGCACGTGACACGACATACAAAAAAATATAATAAGTTAAAAAATTGTTTATTGCTTGTAAGTATTTTCGTTCCTTCCCACTATCGTTATTCGATGTATGTAGGGACCAGTCAATACGAATAAAGAATTCTGTATTAATTTGTTTTATTTTGTTATTCAAAAACGTAAGTCGAAATCAATGTGTTTTTAAAATTGTACTATATTGGCACAAAACTGATAATCAATACATCAAGTTATTTCGGGGGCGAAGGTACATACAATTGCAGAACATAATTCAACCGGGGCGAGATACGCTGTCTCCAAAATGTAGAAATATTGCGCGGTTGGTTTACCAACGTATTTCCCCGTCAGCCTTAAAACACAATAATATATGGCGCCCAAGCCTATACGTTACATCTGTGACTTTGGTAACAGCGAACAAAACATTTAACGTTTAAAAATTTTCCAAAATATAATTTTTACGAAGCATGTTATCAATCACATAATATATGCGGTTACAGAAGAGCATTAACATTCCACGAGGTCTGAGGTACAACTCTATACCTTCTGTTCGTTCTGCGAGGTATTTAGAGTCGAAGCTATTTCCCACTCCAGATCTACTGATTGCCATTTCAGCTTTGAAATATATTACGCTCCATTCACAGCGTTATAAGACCGTGTGTCAAAGTCAGGTCTGTCAACAAAATGCTATCTAGGACTGAATCGAGGTATTGCTAGGGTGATAAGTTTTAGAATTTTTCTCAGAAGCGCCATTTAATATTGGGGTTCCTTTATGTAACAAATGTGCTATATGTGACAATAGGGTTAACTTCTCTTCCAAGAATAAGCATATAAAGTATTTTCGCCCTTAAAGTCACATTGTAGATCCGCGCACTTGCATTAAGTGTCTCGTATATTTGTATTTATACAGTAGGCACACATTATAATCACAACGATCTCAGAAAGTTGTTCCTACTTTACGTAAACGATATGCCCTCGACGATTCGAAACGGAAGAACGGTTCTCTTTGCGGATGATACGAACATCCTTTGCAATAAAGAAACCGTAAATAGTACAATATCAGATGTTTCAAATTGGTTCCGAAATAACAAATTAATAGTAAACGAAAAGAAAACGGTTTTAATGCAGTTTTCCATTTCAAATAAACAATTCTGTGCTCCATTGGAAATGAACAGTGTACCATTGACTCATGTTAATGCAACAAAATTTTTAGGTCTCTCAATTCAGTCAAACCTTAAATGGAACGTCCATTTAAATGAATTGAACACAAAATTAAGTTCATTATGCTACGCGTTCAGAATTCTTGCAAATTCAGTCAGCCTCCATACTGCTCGTTGTGTATATTTCGAGAATGTTCATTCCCGCCTGAGATATGGCATAATATTCTGGGGAAATACATCTTATAGCTCCCAGACTTTTAGATTACAAAAACGAATTGTACGAATAATAACCAAATCCCACCCACGTGATTCATGTAAGCCTCTCTTCATTAATCTAGGAATTCTACCATTACCGTGTCTTTTATTTACGAATCAGTGGTTTTTGTAAAAAATGACTTGCTCAAGGGCGGGAATATTTTTTCAGAAAATGCCGAAGTCTATCACTATAACACTCGACGTAGAAATCATATTCATCAGGTGACAGTATCAACAGCTCATTACAAAAAATTCACATACAATACATGTACATTATTTTACAACGCTTTGCCAGATGACATTAAACGATTAAATTCAATAGAAAAGTTTAAATCCCAAGTGAAATCGTTTCTGCTGCATAACTGTTTCTATACAATTAGAGACTATACTGAGCATCACAAGAAAAGTAACATTAATTTTAACAATGATACATAATGCATTAATTACCATTTGGACTGTATAAATGAGTATAAACAGCCTGTAACAACTATTGTAACACAGCTTCCGGGTCAATGACCCCCATCTCGATCAGGTTTTTCGTCCAGTTTCCCTGATCCATTGAGCAAATGCTGAGATGGCCCCCTTGTTTTGCTTCTGGACATAAATGTAACTTCATTTTCTGTGCACGTCTTCTAGAATTCAGTGGGAAATACAATTATTCAAATTATCGTTTCCACGTCGCGGCAGGAAGTAATAAGAGCCAAAATTTATTGCTTATTTATCCTTGAAAATCGATTTTATTACATGGGAGTTTTTTTGTTTTTTTTCTCCCTTTCAAAATTCAAAATTTATTGCTTATTCATCCTTGAAAATCGATTTTATTACATGGGAGTTTTTTTGTTTTTTTTTCTCCCTTTCAAAATTCAAAACTTAAGTAGTATATGATTTAGTGTAGGGATCACAGAATTTTGAAAATGTGCACACAATTCACTTTTCCCCATAGCCCGTCATACGCAGTTTTTAACTGTTTTTTGACGTAAATAAATAAATAAATAAATAATTTATTATATTTACATTTATTAATATTTACACATTTTAATTTTCACATATTCAATTAAACAGTTTTATGCATTAGAATTATTTCATTCGGTATATTAATCTCTATTGCGGCCAATTATGTGCAGACATATAATGTAGAAGCTTAATCTTCAAACCACGAAAGTTCCGATTAAACGTTACAGTCAAGCTTAATAATGTAACATGTAATTCATTTTCTCATCCTTATAATATGAAATAGGCGATCATTTCCTCAGTACACAGTAAAATGGCTAGCGCTCATATTTAAGCACTTCTCTTATTCCTTGTAATTAACGCGAAGAAGAGCAGTAGTTAAATCCACAGCGAATCGTCAGAAGTACAAAGAGCAGACTTCGGGAAGAACAAAGAGAAGAGTGAGGCTTAAAATAATTATGTTTGACGTTTGATGTATTTCGATCCTCTGATACTGCAGAATAAAATTAATTATAATGCGGAAAATATATATTTGTATTGAGTAATCTTCTAATTATTGTATCCTCTATGTTACTGTACTACGGTACTCCCAGCATATACACTCTGCAGCGTCAACATGTTAGCAGCTGGAAATGAAAAGAATTATTATTAGGTGCAGAGTACGTTTCACGGTTTTTCTACTCGCCGTTTTCACGGCCATTAATATTACTTACCATTCAGTAACTAAATAATACCTTTTCATTTCATTCGCTCACGGCTGGGAACTGTATTCCACGAGGAATTCAACTCCACAGCAATTTCTATACACATTTTTTCTGTAGAGCGCATCTCAGGCGCAAATCGTGAAAAACATCGAATCCCAATGCTTGAGGGAGAGACGCAACAGAGTACGAGGCGCTTATTAAACCGAGCGCCCGGCGCTCTCCGCTTATTAATCCACTTCCCGCGGCGGCGGAGACCACCGCTTCGCCCGACGCTGTAGTGCTCCTCCCCCGCTCCGCTCCCGCCATTCCCCCGCCCCACCCCCGCCCAGCAGCTGCCGCCCACGCATCACCTGCGCGCGTTTGTCCGCTTGCCGACCAGCGCACCGTCCGAGGAGAGGCTTTGAGCGGAGGCCTCTTAGCCAAGATGGAATCTCGGTTCGGCTCTGTAGCCAGGCGGAGAGGGTGTGTACAGCCATCCGCGCTCCCTACCCACTCCACTTGGCCCTCATGTTCGCCAGAATCCTGCCTTCCTTGCCGGGTCGAAACACGCTGCCTACCCTCTGTCCTTGCACTCTCCGCCTACCCTTGTGAACCCGCCCTCCTACCCTGCTCACCCTATTCCCACTGATCGCCGTGCTTATCTTGTTCACCCTGGTCACCCTACTCTCTGCTCATCCTACTCACACTGCTCACTTCACCCGCACTAATCACCCTGCTCAAACTGCCTAAATGCCGCAAACTATCCCACCCATCTCGGACCCACCCACCTCTTCATGCTCACGGCCCTGCCTCTCCTACCACGTCTGCTTTGTTCACCTCCCCTGCCACGCCCTCTAGGCTCGTTCCGCCCCGCCCAACCCCTCTGCCCGCACACCCCGTCTGTCCGGCGCAATGCGCCTGCACGGCCCGTTGCCGGCCTCCAGGGTCCGTCGGACTTTGTCTTCGGCGCTCCGTCCCTATGTACTCGAGCGTTCGCTCTCTCCCCTTTACCTGGCCATCCTGCATCCACTCGTCTTCGCTCTGGTTACCAGCACTTGGCTGCTCGCATTCCCACACTATCGCTCTTCCCTTTCGGCTGCCCTTGCTCTGCTTCGGATCTCCCCACCCGCTTCACCGTCCCGCCACACCCTGCTCCCCTTCGCCCACTCCCATCACGAGCCGCTCACCGGTGCGTTTCGCTCGCGCCGCCCACGCCTCCCTTTGGTAATTTCCGCCGCTGGCCTCGCCCGCGCTCGGCCCCGCCCCCCGCGCTCCCCTTCACGCCGTCCGGCCGCAACGCTCACTACCACTACAGTGTCCCACCTATTCAGAGCATGGAAAGCGCGACAGCAGTGGAGCGGGGCAGAACGGGCTGGAGCGGAGTGTGGCGGGTTGCAGCGTGGCGGGTTGCAGCGTGGCGGGTTGCAGCGTGGCGGGTTGCAGCGGGATGGGTTGCAGCGTGGCGGGTTGCAGCGTGGCGGGTTGCAGCGTGGCAGGTTGCAGCGTGGCGGGTTGCAGCGTGGCGGGTTGGAGCGGAATGGGTTGGAGCGGGGCGGGTTGGAGCGGGGCGGGTTGCAGCGAGGCAGATTGCAGCGGGGCAGGGTGTAACGGGGCGGGGAGTAGCGGGGCGGCGTGTAGCGGGGCGCGGTGTAGCGGGGTGGTGTGTAGCGTGGTGGGGTGTAGCGGGGTGGAGTGTAGCGGGGTGGGCTGTAGTCGGTGAGACATAGCGAAGTTGCAGGAGGGGAAAAGGCTTCTATCTCGGGCCCGGCCAGCTTACTACCACCTCCAATGCCATGGTGATACTGCGTAGAAGACCCCACTCGCAACGTGAAAAGCCAGTTCATTATCCAAGTGGTTCGTTTACAGAAAACGACGGGAAGGGAGTTTTAAACATTCATGATGGCGGAAAGTCAAATTTCTTCAAAGTAGGAATGGGAAATACCATTTATAGCATATGCCTTGGACTTCTTAAAGAAATAATTTTTCGACATCAAAATCTCAAATTGAGGAAAACGTCTTTAGGAAATCAAAACTACTTAAGCAAAGTAAATTATTTGCATTTCATCAAAAATACTCTAATAGGAAATTGAATCATCGGCATTTATATTCATTTGTAGGAAACGAATTTCCAGAAAACAGAGTTTCCGTACATATTATTTACTAGCGCTTGCCTTATTGCACTTCTAGGGCCTAGGGCCTCTCTTCCTATACAAATCGGGATTGTACTTTTCAAATCTTGCTACCTCGCTTTTTTGGTACGTTTATTGATCATTTAACTACTTATAGTAAAATGATAGATATAGGAGCTCAAGAAAACGTGCCATAATTTATTCTTTTCCCCCACACATCGTGTACTATTTTACTGTTTTTTAACGAAATAAATGAAATCACTTTGCATCGCCCTTGTGCCCAGTTCCAGTTAATCTTGAAATATTGTGGCATCATTGAGAATTAGAGTCCTGATGGATTCCATTTCTGGGAGGGAGTATCCTCGGCGAGGAGGTGAGGCAAAGCGAAATGCCCAAGTGCGTAAGGATATTGGAAAGGCGGTAGATAGTTTTCGCAGAGCGAGAAGCATCACCAATGTTTGAGAAAATGGGGTAAACATATGTACCCTCTCCGCGAACACAAATTTATGCGTTCCTTTGAGTTATCAATAAGATGTTCTTTGTAAGAAATAATGTAAATTTTCTAATTATCGAAAAATTTCGAGTATGATATTTCAAGTTTTCGACGGTTTATTTTATTTTATTTCTATATACTGTTGCAGGGAATGACTAGTTGCTTTAATATAATAATAAAATCGTGTTATCGTTCGACTTTATTGTATTGACGTTCGTGTTCTTGAATGGATGGATGGTTTGTTTGTACTTTGAAATGTGAGATATTATGACTATATACTTCTTTCGCACAAATCAAAATTAATTTAGAAGCATTGGTGGAATATTTCATGTAGTATCAAATGAGAATTAATACATTTAATATCAAGCGAATTGCAGGAATGAACTAAATATAATCAAATTTATCTGATTTCTTTATTTTTCAGCGGAACTGCTTTTTTAAATGAATTAATTTTTATGAGTAATTGATAGTAAGTATTAATTATTTGCATTTTTAAGAACGTTTGTTCTACTATTTTTAACCTTTAGATTTCCGTGGTAAGTAGTTTGAAGTAAATTCAATAGAATAGGTTCAATAATCGGTAACAAGAACTACATCTGTGATGTAGATTTGTTTGTTCTATGATTGACTTCAATGACAAGAATTCATTGTCATCAATTAGTATTATGTTAATAGCGTATTGTAATTCTTTAAAGTAATATTAGTAAGTTGAAATTGGTAAACATAAATCTGAAAGTACATTGTTTCGCGAAGATATAAACCATTTAGTGTAGGTTCTAGGTGGTTATAAAGAGTAAAGGGAAATGTACAAAAAAATTTAAGGGAGGTATTTCCATGTTATGAGCACTTTTTCATTTTCCTTCTTCAATGATGTAACAAAGTAATGATTGGAAAGTGTACTGGAGAAGGTGAAGGTAAATTAGGCAAGACTATATGAAAAGTTAATTGAGAGACTCTGGCGGTGATTAAGCATGCCGTTGTTCGTGCTGGGAAAGTGTTCTCATCACTGTGTATTAGTTGATTGAAAACTTGTAGAAAATAACTCATTAGTTGATGCACCTCTATATTTACTTACTCGGTTTTGGTTTCTTCTGCACTTGTGATTCAGGGGGGCTAATTCCTCAGTCTATCTGCCGTTAATTTAAGTCAGCGCTGCTCAAAGTTGTTACCTCAAACTTCTCTTTAAGCATTACCAAATTATAAAGATCTTTACAAAGTTCCATATTCATGAATTTGTTCGTTCTGTGCAGAAATTATATCAGTATATAATTTAGCGTTGTATATAATCATGTATTGTGAATAATGAATTCACGAAATATTTTCATGACTGGTCACATATTTTTATTTCTCACTTCGTAGAGAGAGAGACGTACATAATAAAGAGAAAATATTGTAATGCTGTAGCGGGTGGCAATATTTGCGAAAAGGCGATATTTGAACTGAAAATCTCGTATTGTGGGTTCCTGACATCAGAAAAATGAATTAATCTTGCTCCTACATGTAGTAAATTACTTCCTCTAATACCGAAAAATCGATTTATGATAAGATGTCTGTCATCAGACATAATGAATGTAAACAAAATTATATACACTATGATACATATATACAGAATGTCCGGGAAGGAATCGTCTAAAATTCGAAAATAAGCTCTCAAGACAATTTTAAGCATATTTTGTCTAATAAACTCCTTGTATATTCCACATGTTTGAACCTCAATATGCACTCAAAAGTTGGTTTGAAAAAAATACTTTCTATGCAAACACTTTGCATTGCAGAAGCATAGAAACACGTTAATTATGTATTTTCAAAAGTACTGAGTATATTTGTTCAGAAAGAAAAATGAACGTAGAAATAAAAAAGCACTCAATTTACGCAATTCGACTTCTTTTTTTATTTCTGTGTTAATTTTTCTTTTTGAACCAATAGATTTATTTCTTTTGTAAATAATAAACAATTAACATGTTTCTGGAGTGTTTCTGTCCTTCTTCAATGTACATTTTTGCCTTGATATAATTTTTTCAAACAAACATTGAGTGTTTATTGCGGCTCAGCCATTCTGAATATCCAAGTTGTTTATTGGACTATATATATATATATATATATATATATATATATATATATATATATATATATATATATATATATATATATATATAAGAGGGCTTAATGATAGTTTCGACGTTTCCTCCCCCCCACCGTTTCCTCCCTGTACAGACATACATATTTACATAAATGAAATACATGCGTATTCTTATATTCACATATACATAATACACGAAAAATATATATGTTCACATACATTACATACAAAATTACGTTCGGAAATTACAAACACTTTTGTGACGGGCTGCCCAGAAAGGAAATGTCTTTTGTGTTTGTCTTTTCTTTTATTGCCGTCTGTTCCACCACTCGCAAGCAGACAATTGTCACGTAGGGATAATCCTGTGCCTTCAGCCAAAACGGTGCCCGGTCGCGAGTGGCCGCACTGAGAAAAGCGCAGATAAATGTCGCGATAAGTTACGATGAGGGTGGAGACCGCACACGTAGCAGCAATCTCACTGTCTAATAAAATAGTCCCTAGTTGCTCTCGAGTACAGTGCAATGCTAGGGAAGGAATATGTACACAATTGCTAGGAAGAAAATAATATTTTGTGGGTTATGATTAACACAAATATTTTATATATTCTTGGCACTTCGCACAACTATTTTATGTTTTCGTTCATCATCAGATGGTGCATACAGTTCTGGTTTTTGGTGCGGGTGAGTCTAAGGTGGCTCATAGGCAGCGTACTAGCTTCGCGTGGTGCGATTCCAGGTTCGCTTACCGGTTAGGGCAAAAATAGAGTTGTGGCTTCCTAAAGGAAACAAAAGAAATCGTCTGTTTCTGTGGCTATGTGACAAAGAAAAGCTCTAGCAGGCGGAGTTTACTAGTTGTGGGGAAGGAAATAGGTGACGTTTGCCATATGTCTCTCTTACCCCCACTCGTAGGAATTAAACTAGGCGCAATGGCGAAAAACACTGTTAGCTTGCAGGCAAAATCGGACAATCAACATAAAATACCAAATACATACAAGTCGATACACTCCACATACTTCTTCTTCTGTCGCACTACGGCCCTTGCTTAGCCTTGGCGTCTCGAACGACTGCCTGGCTAATTTTATATTTAGCTAGTTCCTCTTTCAAGATTGCCAATGCACCCGGTTTAAACAAGCTCCTCACATTCCAAGTTCCCAGAATCATATCCTTTTTCCGTTTAATATGTCGTCTTCCAAAAACAGTCCGGCATTTTTCTTCGAGTTTCTGAACAGTATTTTTTTTCTGGAGAAGGGTCCATCGTCCAACCCCCAACCTGGAGGACCGGGATTTTGTACAGGGTTTACTCCCCCGCGTTTTTCAGCTACCGCCAGCTACAAAGAAACGGAAGAAGATAAGGGGGGACAGTGAAGAATATGATTAGAATAGAAGAGTAAGATAGAAATGACTCCCTAGCCCTCGCAACCTAATAGCGTCGGGGTCGGAAACACAAGAGTTGGCTGATACGAAGATTAGCCTACAGGATAGAAAACATAAATGTGCCACAAGTAAGTGGAAGCAATGACACACGAAGTTAGTGGGGATGACAGGATGTTTAGGGGAGGGACAGCGGACAGCTGCTCCAATTAGTCGCCTTCTACAACAGGGGGAGGTCCCGTGGTGCTATTCTACTAAAACCCCCGACACCACACGGGGTACACTCCACATACGCCGGTACGTAAATCCCAAATACATACAAGAGTACACAAGGTGTATACTCTCGTATAAAAGAACGAGTATAGATTTCCGGCGCGTCAGCTGCAGATGTCATTAATGACGTACATTCTTTGATTAATTGCTTGATTAGTGATTCCGGGCGCGTCATCTGTGCTAATACCATTACTCCCGTAAGTGTAGAGCATGTTTTCATTGCGGGAGTTGACGGTGATCTTCCCCCGCTGGATGGCGAGATCCAGCGCCGACCTACGTCGGCTTGCGGGGTTTCCCCAAACAGGTATCCCCAAACAGGGCGAGGAACCGCCTCGCCCGAAACAAGCTCTATGTTGCCGACTGGTATCTCGGCAAGTGTGATAGTGTAGTGTAGTGTGTGTAAGTAAGGAGTGGGGACGGGACAAGGAAAAGGAAGGAAAGATCGCGCCCGGGGGTGTGTGGCCGGTTTGATGGAGTACTGCTCCAGCATTTGTCTGTTGTTGATCGGAGAAACCACGGAAAACTACCGGCCAAAGCAGCCGGCCGCTGCAATTCTCTTCCAGACAGCTGAAGTCGACCTGGTTATGTAGGTTAAAACATTCTTTGAAGTTGCTCTGTTCCTCCCCTGCCGCAACGTGTGTCTCGATGCCGACATACACATCCTCTTGCGAATTTCGCTTTCCAGGTATTTTTGTCTGTAGGGCACCGCTCCAGGCGCAACAAGCTCCAAGGTGCTGTCTGATTGATCTGCTGATGCGCGTGTTAGTGCGCATATTAGTTTGAAGAAAATAGTAAAATAACTATTAAAATCGTGCCGGACGCTACATCCGATTTTGATCCTAGGCGTGACATCCGTGAACTTGCAGTGCGACCGAAGTCTTATGAGATCTTGAGATGGGCATATGACCACCGACATCATCACGTCTCGCAACCGAGAGTGGGGGAGTCGGGACAGGATGGAGAAAGCAGAATCGCGCACGGTTCGTCAGTTGTTGTTTGAAGCACTGTTAAAGAATTTACAGTATTGCTTGGTTAGTGGGATATCGCTTAAGAATAAATTGCCGTAACACGAATAAAATGCAAGTATCAGTAAGGAAACAATAATATGGATGTATATAATAATCCAATTATCTCGACACGAACACCGATTATCTCGGTCCCTTGGAATTCGTGTTTACGAGGTTTTACTGGACCTTCAATTAATCGAAAAAAATGAAAATTCAACGAGAAAAGCTGGCCTTTCTAATCCTCAGCCAAAGTGTTACCGTGCGTTCCAGATTTTTCGCTTGAATGGGATCACGAAACTTGGATCCCCTAGTAAATGGAACTTCAGTACTAAACTAGCAAGTAAATGAAATGTTAACGTATTCGGAATGGCAATGGCTAATAACTTTCGATTCCAGAGATATTTTCATTATACCAAAACATTCATCTAACTTGCGGATGAGCTAAATGTCATCGAGCTAAAGTTTGAGAACAAACGCCCTCGATCCTGTCTGACCCCCTGTTCCATTTCCAGCTCCTCTTCTCCAATTCCGTGACAAAGCGGCCGAGTGGCCAATGAAAGAATTTGGCGCGGATCGGCTGGAGCAAAGCGGAATCAATACTCGTGTGCACTTGTGCAGGAGGGAAAGCGGCGGTCGGGGGCAATGTGTGGCGTTTGCGGATTCTCTTTAGGAGAAGTGCAAAAACGAAAATGCAAACACATGTTATATAATATTAAAAATGTAATTCTTATCTTTTCCTCGTACACACGTGATTTTATAAGTTCTTCATTTTTCCGTTATTTATTTCAAATTGAACAAAAATATAATAAAAGAAGTCTAAATATTTATCGAGAAACAATAAATACGAAAATAGGAAAAGTAAATGCGTAATACTATGAACGACGTCAACGTATAAATTACGAATGGGAATACAAGTGCAAAAGTAAACACAACATGCCAGTCAATGAAGATCGACAAACATATAATTACAGTCTAGAAAGGTTTTAGTTTATTTTCTGAATGCAAATAGTTCTGCAGTACTATATTTTGAAGAGGTGGCGGCTAATGGTTTTTATGTATGAACTTTTTTAATATAACTGAGACGAAGCACCATCTTTAGCTTTCTTAAATGACGCAACCCTCCAAATGTTTACAGATTTAACACAAATAATGAAGGTTTATCCTTATGCTTGTAACACTCCAGATCGCACGTAACACAATATCAATCCGGATGTTAAGAGTTGGCAACGGATGACAATTAGCAAAACTTTCGAATCTTAACGTTCAACATTCTACTCATTATCAACCAAACATTCCAGACCAAACATTTCTTTCATATCATTATTATTAATTATATAATATCGCTTCCTTTTCAGTATTGTTGATCGACAGGTCTAAGACTTCGAATTCCGACCATCTCCATATATTGACACTAGTTAGATATCTGGATCTAATTTAACCACTGCCTGCATGAGAATTCCGGCGGCCATTCCAGTGTTTTTCATGGTTTCCCCTATCAATACTATGCGGATGCCGGAGAAGTACTCTTCCAAAACGGGCCTCAAATCACGTCCATCTTTTCTTCCTGATTCTTGATTCCAACTCTTCCTTACACACACACACACACACACACACACACGCACTTTACTACTACACACGTCGGGAGATCAGTCAGGAGCTTAGAGATTGACCAGACTGGGGCTGCATTCTACTGGGGGAGATTCCTGGCGGGAGAAACCTGCAAGTCGACGAATAGGGTACACCACGCACGTTCAGGCGAGGAAAGGCACTTCGAGACAACATACACTGTACTTGACGGACTAATGACCTTTGTTCCGAGAACGAATCATCATTTGTATATTTACGTGCTAAGGGCGTATAACATAGTCCTTTTAATAAGCAACTTTAGCTTTTAACCTAAGAAAATCATAAAACGTTTCCGGTAACAAAGTCGAAATAGTCACAGGAGTGGCCGCATGAAGCTAAAGTTACCGTGTTCTCGTAACAAGCAACGCATGTGAGCATATTGATTATATGAGGACCGTTTTTTAACCTCCGATTAACTATAACGAAAAACAACTATTAACAAAACGTGAATTTATTACCAAAAGTTCTGTGCAAAAATTGTTCCGTGAGGATTTAGGCATTCGTCTTATCTCTGAATGGACTTTTCGATTCCGTCTTCAGCAAACATTGCCGCTACTGATATGAGATGGTCATGAACTTTGCTTTGAATTTCCTCATTGGTCTGGAAGCTTTAGCCAGTTCTTCAATTCGAGGAGATGAAAATCACAAATCGCGAAGTCGGGTTATAGGCCGAGTGATCAAGTACGATCCAACTGCCCCGGATAATGTTTGGTTACAGCATCACTGTAAGGGTCGGCATTGTCCTAATTGATAACATCTCCAGAAGCCAGGTATACTCAATTGTTTGAATGTTGACACCATATATTCGGCCCATCGTTTGTGAATGTCTGCTGCAATATTCCCTCCTTGAAGAAAGCGAATTACACTCTGAAGCTCGCAATCGTGTCAGCAAATTGCGATATGGCGTCGGTATTGGCTGAGATTGGGGTTAAAAAGATGCACAATCGCCCATTGCACATTCTTATTTCCAAATCCGGTTATAGACTGCCTAACATCTAATTATTATTAAGTTTCATATTTCTTCTTTTTGGAACATTGAATTCTCGCTTAAAAGTATGTTGATATCATTACTTCGCATACTGCTTACATGGTATTGATGAATATGTATGATAGAATTAACAAAAATTCGGAAGATTACCTCTGATTTAAGACAGGAGAAAATACTAGCAACGTTCTAAAATTCTGAAAGCAGCGACCGTGGCGAAATCCATCTCACGGCTGTGCCGTTTACCGTCTTTTAGCTGTCGTCTTTGCAGTCACCGTTGACTTCGTCTATTCTCGTAATACCAGTACTCTGCACATCTTCTTAGCTGCCATTGCCTTCCCCATCAACACCACCACCGTCAACAACATCACCACACAACCACACCTCTCGATTACTTTCTCCACTTCCACTGTCACTTTTCTACTTTTGCTCCGGCTCCGCTATTACTACTGACTCTACCATCCTACCGCTCCCTCACGCCCATTGCTCCTGGCACCAACCATCATTCCTACATTCTCCGACCACCATTCCTACCCCCATCTCCACCATCACCCCACCCACCTGTCTCCATCCCTCCCGCCTATCCTCCGACCCATTCGCGTCTCCCAGCTACCGTCTCAGCACTCACACTATTGTTATGTAAACGCTCTAGCTGCGACACCAAATTGCTAGGGGATAGGTTGCTCAGGGCATCAGCTGATGTCACTGCAGTGCCTCTGACCGGGAGGTTCTACATTCGAATCCTGACGAGGGAAGGATTTTCGACCCTAGCTAGATAGCAAATTGACCCTTTCGTTGTCTAATTCAGTCGCTGTCTGCAGGAAAATTCTAGCTGCCGGCTGATCTGATCGGTACTTTTCCGTGGTTTCTCCGATCAACACCAGGTGAATGCCTAACAAACAGACCACGGACCGCGCGTGTTCTCTTCGTCCCATTCCTTGACCTATCATCTCTTACTTATGCACACACTGACATAAACTACACTACCACACATGCCGGGAGACCGGTCGGAGCTTAGAGCTCGTCCCGGCTGGAGCGGTGTCCCGCTGGTGGGAGATACATGGTTGTAGAAAAACTCGCTAGCTGACGGTAGGTCGGTGCCTGATCTCATCATCCAGCGGGCGAAAATCACCGCCACCT